>JAAAKG020146156.1:0-10728 GCA_010014905.2 Druon quercuslanigerum
GTAAATCAAAAACTCTACATCATTGGAATAATTTTCAACCCTGATCAACAAAAATAACATCATTTATACAAATTTATAAGGAAATATTTGACTTATTAATACGTACAGTGACCTTGAGGTCAATTTTCAAGGTTAGATGTAGGTAAGACCCTTTTCTTAAATGAGAACCACTATTTTTCACTGCGGATTTGACAAGAGCGGTAAATTTCACGTCAAAAATGACATGTGGAAAAATGGTTTTTGTGACCTTGTAAAGGTAAAAAATAAAGGTCAAATGTCTGAGAAACAAACAGATGCCCTTTTTTGTGAATTATCTTGGTTTTTCGGGGTAAACAAACGTTCAAGATGCTTAACAAAAGTCGATGAAATGTTAAGGTGTACCTTGACCATCATGACCTCCAGGTCAATTTTCAATGTCACTGGAGGGTAAAGCCCTTTTTTTTTAGTTAAACCCCTGGTCCGGGATTACTTTTCTTGGTAGACTACGGGGTGGGGTTTTTTGCCCCCCCCCCCCCCCCCCCCAACACACCCAACACACCCAAGCATGAACAAATCCACAGCCTGAAATCTATAAAAAAAATTCATCTGGGTACAGAGTTCAATCTAACAAAAATCGTCTTGACCTCCAATTAACCTTGAAAATTGACCTCAAGGTCAAAATTGATAGTACAGTCAAATGTCCCCCTCGATCTTGGTTAACCTTTCTCCGAACCATTTCTTCGTAGATAAATTATTTTAGAAGACATTTGGGATTGTAAATTGAAATGGGTCACCGTGTACATTTTAATGAAATGTATTGAATTTACATATTTTATTTTTAATTCACATTTTTTCATAATATACAAATTTTTAAGTTAATTTTATAGTAGTTTTACAGTACTGATTATAAATAAATGAAAGAATTCACCTTTCAGAGTTGATGATGAAGCAAATAAATGCTTGAGATTAAAATTTGATTTTGAAAACAGAATTAAATTTACGTTTTTAGAGATTTATTTCCTTAAGTTTCTGATAAGTTGAAGTATTGATCAAGTTTTGAACTAAATATTCCCAAAGTACTCTTAATTCTAGGTGAGTTAGAAAAGACGTAAATTATTATCTGGAAAGCCGTTAAGCACTGTGGAGGAGTTAAATTTAAAAGTCCCTAGCACACTGAATCTCTCATCTCTCAATCATTAATGCTTATGTCAGTTTACACTTTCATTTATCGATTCATAAAATATCGTATAGTGCATAAAAGATAATTTCACAATAACGTCATCTTATGTGCTTCAAGGTGTATTGAGCATTTATGGAGAGAATCAAATTTAAAAAAATATAAGTCAGTCTCATATTTCTGAAATAAGCACGTCGTTTCCATAAGCACAATAGAATTTTTTACATAATTATGAGACAGCACTTATTGAAAATTAGATCTTAATAAGAAAAAATAATGGAAGGAACACATAATTGGAAAACCGCGAAAATACTAGAAATCTTGTATTTAGCATATAGGATACATAGGTCTCAATGACATCATAAATTTTTAAGGCGATGACGCCTGCGCCTCGACAATGGATACAGGTGGAGTGCCTACGAGTTTCTAAGAATAGAGAAAGTTGTTACATTGTTTCTATTTATGCTACAAACTCAAATGCTAATTTATGCTGTGTACATTACAAGACATACGGATATACCCTGAAAACTAGTCTTTTTTCTTTTTTGTCTGAGACAAGCCGTGAGAAATATATTTCCTGGGAAACTAATGTCTCTATTTAAGGGCCTAAGATTTATAGTATATTGTAATTTATAGGATATGATTCCATATTAAATTTTTTTTTACGAAGTTCATATGAATCTGTTGAGGACTAAGTTAGGTAAAAATTTATATTTTTGAGAAACGTAGCACTTTTATTAGAATTCCAGAAAAATGTATTGAATATTCAACAAAAGTTCGGTGTAGATATCCTTAAACTACACAATAAAATTGGATGTAATGTAATTAACTGGTGCCTGAGGATACATTTTTCATTAGCTTAAAATCTTTTTGCAATGCGGTTTGGATAGAAAGAGCAAATGTTTATTTCTCAGAGATTCCTCAAAAATAAAAAAAAAATGTCTTCGAAGTTGTGCATAAAAACATTAAAAATATTATATATGTATAATGTCTACATAAAAGTTCCCTAAAACATGTCGCGAGAAATGAAAGAAGAAAGTTCCTAAAATATTCATAAACATTTCACAAGCATTATACACAGAGAAACATGGATGTTTAAACGTAGATATTCAAATCATAAGATAGTATCGCTTAAAATGCAAATATTCATGTCGTTTGCGTCAACATTATATATTTTTTTAAATGGTGACTCAAACATTGTTGTTTTTTTATGACTTAGAAAAAAGCTTTCAATTTTAACAAACTATAATTAACATACTATAATTATTGTATATGTCACGAACAATATTTATTTCATAAAATCAAAAAATTACAGCCATGTATCATTTCCAAAGGAACACAATTAGCTACCCCTTATTCCATTTAGCTAAAGACTTTTGACTGTCTACATGATAGAACAAGTTTTTTAAATTTGAATTTATATTGACTGAAATACGTCTGGCGAAAATGTTTGTAAATTTAAAATAAAATTTGAGTTAAATAAAACCAAAACAGATAGAATGTTAAATGTTGATTACAGACGACGGGTTTAGCATATTTACCCTGTTTTTATTTTGAATTACAAATATTAAGCATAACCTCAACTTGGCAAAAGTATCATCTGATTATTTCCTTTTAATGATTAGGAAAAATTAAACTCAAATATTTACAGCCATTATTTGACATATTCATAAATTTTCGTTTATTATTTTGTATATTTCATTTAAAAATGTTGGAGGTTATAGAGTAACATCTAACTTTTTAATATCTACCGATACTAAATTTCCGTATCTAGATTGCGGTCCTGTAGTTAAATATAAAATGAGTTAACCTTGAACATCTAGATGTAATGAGTAAACATCCACTTTTCTGCGTGTCGGAGATAAAAAAAATCAATTGGAATTACTATAATTTTGTTGGAATGTATATTCTATAAAAGTATCAAAATAAGTTAATAAAAAAATCATTAAGTAGAAATATAATACAGAAGATAATGGAATAGTAAATTATGTTCCTTTCAGAGAAAATAAAAAAATTATATTAAAGTACACAATTATTTTATTTTAAATCAGTAGTATAGGTCCGTTTAAGTCAGACCTACGACAATATATTTGGGCGTTCACATGAAAAGGGTCCTTATGCTCGGTATAAAATTACGTATAATGGCATATAGCCGAATAAATTAACGGCATTTGAGGCACAAAATGAACCCCCTATGTTGAGAAACGAGTCACAAGCGCATTTTTGAAGTTTGAACTTTGATAAACTGTTTTTCGAAAAAAACGCATCTAAACGTGGGGTGTGCCATAAGCACAAATGTTATATTTTTTCTTCGAAAATTAAATGTTTCTTATTTAAGTTTCTATCTGCATATAAGCATAGTTTAAGTCAATTCGTTAATTCACATTAGGCCCCAATATCATCCCTCACTCAAACCCGTAAATGATAATTCTAATATAAGTACACTTTTTTCAAAAAATTTATGTAAAGAAAATATTTATAAATTATTTCCAGCATTATGCAGTGCAAAGAATAAATTGTATAAATTAACCTGAGGGTTTTATCGTTTTGCTCTGAATGTAAACAATTAGATGAAGGGTCCGCGGTCTGAACTTGTTGACTTATATTATCTCCGATATTGACTTTTTTCGTATTTTCTGGAAATTTTTTTATACATTTTGTATATGCAGTTAATATCCCGCAATCAAAACGGGAAAATTCCTTTTAGTTTTTTAAAATTCATTTTTTATATTTTCGTTTTGGTATTTAGAGCATAGGGCTGCGGTGTAAACCTGTTAATTTCTTATGGCGTCTTATAGGAAATCCGTGTTTTTTCTCACATCGGCTCAGTTTACTCGTAAAATAGGGCAACTAGACACTAGGCAGTGTGCGTGCAGTTAAGTGCGTGCGTGTGTCTCAAGTTATTTGTGGCTATTTTCACTTTATCTACGCTATTTGCCTCTACAGATCGCCGTAAAGATGAAGATGAGCGACGCGTCACAGTTACTAACACTTAGAAAAGCTTTGCAGTAAACTATTAAAAACTTGTATAAGCACATCCATGTCCGGCATGCGATTCCAAACATTTTGAAATATAAAACTTGCCCGCAGTTTGAAAAGCAACGCAAAAAATGCGAGGCTTAGAATGACAATAGAAAATCAACGGTAGAACACTGCAGATAACATGTTTAGACCGCTAGATCCCTTGTGTAAAGAATATGTATAGCTTTCACTTGTCACGTAAACACGATTTTCATTCCCCAGGTAAAATTGTGTTTTGGCTCAAATTACTGAAACCTAATTAATGTTAAAATGTACATGAATAACTGTGATAATTTTACTTATTAGATGGCTGACAATTCCGCTTGATCGTGCTTAGATAAGTGGCTTTTACTTAGGCTGATACTGATCAGTGATGAACACCTTCAAGCGAAAATACTAACCTTTGTGCGATTCAGTTTGATACTTTATAAACACAATAAATATGATTAAAGATATAAGCTAATTCCAAAATTCCAAAAAAACAAAAAAATTCCAAATCCCTTTCCACTTCACAAAAATAAAAAATAAATAAAGAGGACTGTATTAAGGAAAACGAAAGTAAGAAAGACCGATTATAATTAAAGCAGACAAAAACTCAATATCTGGAAGTTGAACTACGACAAATATCTAAGATATCTGTACGGTTTTTTTATTTCCAGATGATATTGAGATTTCGTTTGCTTTAATGTCCGTCTTTCTCAATGAAATATAATTTGGTTAAACCTACAAAACGATTTATCAAGACAAACATTTTATTGAGCTGACTATATTTAAAAAAAACACTATAATTTTTTGGTTGAAGTAGCAATATGGTTTTGTTGCGGAAAAATTGTTGTATTTTGCAGAAATGATGAATAATGAAACGTCTCATTTATGAGTCAAAGAGCTAAAGAGTGAGATAAATTAATTAATTCTATAAAATGCGTTTCATTTGCAAAGAATTTGCTTCAATAATCACAATTAAATTTATCAACATAGTTAATGATTGTAGGCGAAATTTTGATTGACCGAAAGACTTCTTAAATAGCTTTTTCTTGAGCAACGTATATTTCAATTGATTTTGTAAAAAAAGTAAAGGAGCTATGTTTATAATTTTTAATTATAAAGTCTGAAGGAATCTAAATCCAAACCGCAAACATTCCTAATTGACAGAATAGTCGTAGAATTTCTCCGAAGATTACCTGGCACTAGAGCAGTAAAAAAGTTTACTTTACTCAAACTACATTTAAAAAAACTCACAGGTCAAAACGACAATATGTTGCTTACTCTAGTATATCAGCTGACATCAGCGTTTGTATGTTTGGTGCAAGCAACCATTTTTTTGGTACAAGTAACAAACGGTACTTTATAAAATTCTTTGTTTGAGCCAAATAAATGGGTTTGTTATACCAACCACTTCTTTATAGTAATAAAAATTAATTTTTTCGTAATTACAACCAAATTTTTGTACAACGAACAAAAATTGCTCAACGAGGTTATCAGGTTACAGTAATGTTATCTTTTTTCGCAGTGTATCAATAAGAAACATTCTATCAAATGACTAGGGAGATCTTCCTCCCTAGATAATACATTGTTTTTAATTAGTTTCCTCTCGAAATGAGAGCCAATAACCAAGACAGATTCGATTTTTCCCACTACGTTAGTTTTCTTTGGTGTGTATGTAAGCGTCGAGGCACAAACAATACGAAGGGAAGCACGAGAAAAAAGAAAACATTTTATTTTCTCAAATGACGACTCTTCTGCACGCTTAAAGATTTGAATTCTTGAATAAAAGAATATGAGTCTGTATACGGCGATGATAAAGCTTTCTTATTCGCACTGCATTATCGCGTTGTCATTGTTTCACAAGCTGTGAATTGAATATCCTATATGATAGTAACTGGGTGTTTCTTGCTTGCAGCACCAGGGCGCCGCCCAGGCATTGGTGAGTAGCATGTCCCTTTGGTTGCCCCCTTTCTTGCTTCATTTGCTTTATTTTCTATGTGCTTTGCAATGTGCTACCTTTACGCTATACATGTATTACTGTTGCTTGTATGAACTAAAGCATTTTTTCCAATAATAATCAGAAGAAAAGTAGATACGAATATTTAGGATCTGGAATTCAGTTTGCGCTCCTTCATACGCTTATCGCATTTTCATTTTTATATTTGAAATATTTAAATCTAAAGTTAATTAACGTTTATAAATAGATTTTAAGTAAACTCAGTATAACTCGAAATAGTCTTACTTTCCTCGGAATGTTGCACGGATTAGAGGTAATAAGACTGATTATTGACGAATATGAACAGTATTTCATTTTGTAGTTATTTGACAAAATTTACTTAGAATTTTTAAAATTATAAAATTTGTATACTTATAGCTATAATAATAAAGATTAAACTTATTTCAGGATTTTTCCTTGCATGTCGGTTATAATTAATTGCATATGTAATAAAAAATAATTAGATTCTCAGTTGGATGGCTGTCTGGGAAAAAATTGCTTATATCCTACCATGTGCTATGTAATTTCTGGGAAATTTTCTGCAAGTTATATATTGCAGCCAACTCAGATGTGTTAAAAAACTAATACGTAACTTTAGAAGTTGAATTTTTGGCTAAATTAACTCTTTCGCCGTAACATATTTACCACTTGCCTTTAAATTTAGATAATTAGCTAGCGCTGTGAATTGAGGTATAAGTTCTATTCTGAAAATTTTATGACTTGAATTGCTTTAGATTGAAATTTAAAGCATACGCTTAAAGTTTTAATTTGTTCGATTTCTGAATATTTAAGATTTTATTAATATTTAGATTTTTTAAGCTTTACTTAATTGCAAATATTTAAGTTTTAGTAGAATATTTTATTTCTTATTGTTGTTTTGATCCAATAATAATATAAATTTACGTTCAAAATTTTTATAGTGACATTCAAGATCGAAACGCTCTTATTATTATAGTAATACCATTAAATAGTGTCCAGTACAGCATTATGTTTACGACAAGAAGTTATTCTCCTGTAGAATAGATATTACAGAGAGGAGAAGAAAATGTGTATCACGTATTTCAGAAGACTTCCCGACATTTTCCAATTGGCATAAACACGTGAGACATATTATTACTTTTCGAAAAGTTGTAGTCCTTCAGAAACATAAATTTGTCAGAAAACGAGATTTGAAACATTAAACATTATTATTGAATTGCAAATACTTTGTACACATTAAGATTTGCGTACAAAAAATAAGCTACCAAGAATCCTTATCTGGAATAATCACGTATTTTGGAACTTTCATGGATGTTTGGTGCAAGTCTCAACAGATTTCAATGAAACTTGCCTGAATGACTAACCATTGAAAAAGAAATTAAGGCATGATTTTACGCTAATGTCTTGGAAACTGGAGACCATAAAAACAACCAATTTTTGACCCGTGCTACCCTCTATCTCAATGCAAAAAATAAAAACACAGACATGATATAAATTCTAAAATTTTGAAAACTATTAAAGATATTGAAAATTATTGGCGTTTGTATAGAGAAGATATTACTATACAGATTTTTATTAAAATTTAATGCGAATCGGTTGAATATCGGTTATATGCGACTTAAAGAATCCATAGCAACATATTCTAAATAGGTGTTCTAGAAAAATATGAAATCCTTTTCAATGAAAAAAACTTTAGTCACTCATATTTAATGTTAAAAGTTCAATTTTTCAGCTGTGCTCACCTCTACATCCTAATCTGTTAAACAGTTTTATACCAATTTTAACAAGGAATCAGTAGAAGCATATGTTTGATAAACCTTTTAAGAGTTTTCAATTTCTGGAATAGTTTTAAAAATGTTGTGCATTTAATGTAAACAATCAAAAAGTAGAGATAGCATGTATGATAAAATTTTAAAAAACTATTCAAGATATCGAAAAATTTGTCAATATATATCTAGAATATTTTAATACAGATTTCGCATTAAAACTTGTTGTAATATACTTCCGAGAAGCTCACCTGAGAATATTGAAAGAAATTTTTTTTTAAGAGTATCAAAAAATATTGATCTAAAATAAAAATTTTGAGCATGAAAGTTTTGGATCTTATTTTAAACACCTCTTTTGTATGTTTACAACTTTGATATAAAATTAATTTTTTTCTCGAAAAAAATGTCAAAACTTGTTATATCAGAGTGCAAAAAAGGTTGAAGGAATACACTCCTCCTTCCACCATTCACATTAGACCCTTTTCATAAGATCCAAATAATACTATGCGTCTTTGCGATGGATATTTTAAATCAGAGAACTTGAAAAAGTGGAAGAATTTAGTTGAAGTGAGATCAAGTAAATCCTTGTCCCTGATTTAAAATGCCACTCAATAAGACTGAGTTGGAAAACGTGTTCGTTAGGATTAGTGGGATGTGATGTGGCCACAACCCTCTCATCGTTAAGAATATATTAAAAATTATTTCCCTCCTGTCTCAAGGCCATCCTTTTCAAATTATTTAGTATTTTACTAAATTTTATATATACTTTCTTCGAAAATATTAATTATAGTTAAAAAAAGCATAGACAAAAATATGTCTTAGACGAGATCTACAACTTGTATGCAAAAAATTAGTATCCCAAATCAATATTTTTCGATATTTTAGAAAAAAAAGCTATTTAAAAAAGTCAAAATTTTCATAACTTTGTTTATATTAAATAATGTGCGTTGAAAATCCTGTCCAGATTTTCAACTGTGGGTTGTAAAAGGAACCGATAAGCCAAGTATCAAGTATCAAAGAATATCAATTATTGGTTAAGTTTAGAGAACCCGACTATACCTTTTCTAATTTGAATTAAAATTGAGAAATCCAATCAAATTTTTAATTGAATAATGTGATATAATTTAATTTAATTAACCTTTCCACTGCACGCTTCTCTAAAGTATTATGCATTACACTCTGGGCCAAATTGACCCCATTGATTTTTTAAATAACTGCCATTTTAGAACTATCAAACTTATTTAGAAAAAAAATCGCGATACACCTAAAATCTTACTGAATCTATTAGGATAATAGTCAGTTTTTTTGTATAAAAAACTCAAATTAACAACTTTTTATTTTCACTAAATTGATCAACAATCCTGATCTATGATTAAAGGCGACAGAAGGTTAAAGTATTAATTAATTTAATTAATGTAAATAATAGTAATTAAAGTATTCAAACCATCAATTACATTTTTCGATTAAATAAGTAATATTTTTTAAATTAAATTAATTGAGCTGCCTCTCTTATTTTAGACAGTGCCCTACATAAATTTGAATACATTTTATCTTTAAATTGGATAAAAACTTTGCAGCACATTTATTTGATGAAAATATTTATTTGATATACAGTACCCTCCCACTTATTGCACTACCGCTTATCGCGACTTCCCCTACTCGCTTTGATCCCACTTCCGACTTTTTAAAAAATGTCGATATTCAATGTAACCTATTTAATAAGTTAGTTTCAATTTATCAATGGCTATCAATTCTAGAAAAAAAATCAACCCAAGTCGTTTTATTTGGAAACACTTACATGCCTTTCCAGTCCAGAGTACTGCTGTTTTTATTTGCTTATAAATAAAACTTGTAATAAACTATACAGATTTAAGTGTTAGTATGTAAAATGAACGTAAGAACCTCCTAATGTTTTCTTTTACCTGCTTCCTCAACTGTTAAATTGTGACATTACATTTTGAACAGTTTCGATTTTCTCAGGGCCGGTTCCACCAAATTCGGTTAAATCATTGGTTAACTGACAGATGATTAAAGCTGACACCGTAGTTAATCTTCGACTATCCTTTTGCGCGTCCCACCACATTATTGAAAGGCGCGGTTAGCTAACCAGATAGTCGTTTTGAAATCACTCCTACTTTACTTGAAATCATTCGCGTGATTGGCTACTCGTCGGTCGAGTGGAAAGAAAAGCAGTATGGCCGTGCGCGCCAAATCCAGGTTAGGTTCACGCCACGCAGGTGTCCACTCTAACCTAAAAAAAGTGAAGTTTTATGTGTGCTTTGTTCATCTTATATTTCTGTTTTATTCGTGTTGTATTCGCGTTACGAGTGATAAGATGGCAGAAAAAAAGTGAGATCTCAGAACCTCTTTCAAAAACTCCATTTTTCATAACAACACTGCACTTTTTAGGTTAAAGGACGTTTAAGTCGCCCTAATCGACCAATCTTTACCGGTTAGATTTAACGGTCGTTAACGCACGTTAATCGGCTGTTAAAAAGTGGTGGAACGCGTATCTTACTTTAACCGGGGATTAAATTTTTAACCGAGGTTGGTGGAATCGGCCCTAAACCAATCAGATATGTGGCTAAACCCAAGGGGAGAAAGATTTTTTTATGGTGGGGGAACTCACATAACGCGAATCCCAGTCCCAGCCTCTTGCGATAAGTGGGAGGGTACTGTATGTGATACGTTAAACGGCTGCGTCTTACCTCTCGTAACCATAAAAGTAAGACGAAGGCTTATGTCTGGACCAGTGGGGGGTTTCTCGCGCATGAATTTCCGGTATAGCGTTTATACCGGAAAGTTGCACTTATATTAATCTAGAT
>JAAAKG020146157.1:0-10728 GCA_010014905.2 Druon quercuslanigerum
GGGTGTGGGAAGTGTGTTAAGGAATAGGAAGAGGGTGAATGAAAAATGTAAACCCTTAGGGGACACATTAGAAGCTTTCCACTCATAATCCTTTTCAAACTCCCATGTGGAGTGAAAAGACGCCGCTTTCACTATTCACAGAAATTATTGATTTTTCTAATTGTGCGTGGATGCGAATTCGAATTTAAGTGCAAAAAAAATGAAAATAGGGAAAAAAGGGAAAAAAACCTTGAAAATAGTGAAAAAGAAATTTTTTTAATAAGGGGAAAACAGGGGAATATGGGAAAACCTGTGTTTAACCTTTTGTAAATTAAAGTATAGTAATTTCATAACAATTTCTCGACAAATAATTTCCACTTATTGAAGCTTATTTTAAAACCCCCAGCCCCCTTGTATTATTCCTGGAAAGTCACCCGAAAAATAAAAAATAACACTCTATACTCGAATCATTTAACTGACCCACTGATAGATAGAGGTAAACACGGTGGCCGTATCAATTTCAACACTTAAAAGAAAGTTTCAAAATGTAAAGGTACTTACAATTTTAAATTAAAGATTTTTAATATAATGCAGATAAACTGCAAAATTTAAAACTTTCAACTTTTATCAATTATTTGGAGTTCAAGCATTCAGATTTAATTACAAAAACAAAAATCTAAATTATTTTTTCAATTCTCTAAATGAAATAAGCAAACCGTGAACTTTTATATTTTCAAAATTATTTTATTTTAAGCAATTTTATACCTAAAACGTTTAAAAACATTTTCCTAAGATTCCTAATCCTAATTTAAAAGTAATTAAAAATTTAATGTTTCAAACTTTAAACCTTAATATAAATCTATTAAAAATTTAAAGCCTCATTTAAAACAACCTTTTGGTGTTTTTTAACTATAATTTCAGTACGATTAGCCGAATTTCATAGGTTCAAACACTTTGTTTAATTTATATGAAATAATTGTAAATGTATTAATTAATCCTAAATCTTTTGAAAACTTCTAAATATTTCTTAAAATGACTCAAATTTTGTCTGAAAATAATAAGTGTTCAATTGTTATTTATACATCAATATGTAAGAAGTTCGCTTAAAAATATATATTTAAAAAAAAAAATTTAACATTAAGAGTTTAAAAGTTTTTCGAAATTTTTGCTATTCAAGGCTTTGTATGTTAAACAATTCAAATTCAAGTTTGGTTTCAATTTACTGGTTGAACGGATTCAGAATCTGTTAGCCAAATCAATTAATGTTATATTTTTAATACTAAAAGTACACATCCATTAAAAAAATATTTGATTTAGTATATTTAAAGTTGATAAAATAAAAATATTTTTTATAAACAAAATCTCACTTTAAACGCTTTCACTTTTTACTTGTATAAGTCTTCAGGGCTGTATTTTAAAATTCTTTGCAAATTGGTTTGTTACATTTTTGCTCAGAATTAATTTTGTTTCGTTTTTACTCGGAAGATTTACTTGTTACTCCTACAAATTTATGTTCCATTTTTACTCCCAAACTTTATATGTCCCGTTTTTACTTTCAGCCGCTCAAATGTAGCAGTGGCAATATCGAAGAAAACGAATTTTACCGGCGAGCACCGGGAATATCAAATAGAAAAAATGGCCATTTTTTCGTCATATTTGTTTATTAATAAAAAAATTAAAAACCTAATTCAAAAATCAGGCTCAACAATTCTCTTAGAAATCTTTATCAGCTTTTTTCTCATTTTTTTTAAAATTCAAATCGGTCAATATTTGTGGGCTTTACGTTATTTTGAACTAAAAAAGTCTTTTTTCCCCCATTGTGGGTCGGGGTGGATAGTATGGATGTGAGTTATTTGTTTCCTAATTTCTAAAAAGAATCAAAATTTGAGTAATAAGATAAAATCAAGTTTCAAGTTGCAAACAGTAAAATAGCTTTAAAATGGATTGAAACTTTGATTGACGAAAGGTTTGCGCCCTGTAAAGGTAAAATTCTACTTTTATAAGATAAATAGATAGAGACTATGTTGCCCGAAAGGAAAAAGAAGTGAATAATGTAAAAGAATTACGAAAAACCATGCACGTAAGGAAACTGGATATTTTCTCCAATGCAGTGGACAAAATGCACTTTTACCCACTCCTCGATATGTCAAAGCTCGCTTTTCTCCACGTGCTCCCTCCTTCTACCCTCTTTGAGAAATATATATTATCTGTACCTGAAACACAGAAAAAGGGGTATGGTATTAGAAAAAAAGAAAAAGGGTTATTAGAAGACGGACTTGAAATATGGTCAGGAGTGGATAGTAAAATCACATGGTAGTCAAGGAGTAAGTTTGATTATGAATAGAAGAGCGAAGCAGCATCTCAGAGATTATGATTTTGCATCTCCTAGATTGTTGTGGGTTAGAATAAAAACAAGAACAAAAAGATTATTGATCAATTCGTGCTACTCCCCAGTTGATAATGATCGGAGCGAAGTAAAGGACGCCTTCTGGGACACTTTATATTATGCTGTAAGTATTTGCGATCATGGTGAAAGAATCATTCAGACGTGAACAAACAATAGTATTTTCTACGAAACGGCCCTCTATCTGGGTAAATTGCCACCTCCTTCAATTAAAAAACGGACCCAATCTCAGTTTCTCGGTATATTAGCACCACCGATTAATTGAATAATTAAATAAGATTCTAACACCTAATCAATCATTTCTGTGATTTGTCTCGAAATTCCACATATTTGAACAATATTTCACAGTTTTTAATTTAATTTTATACTTAATATGCAGTCTATATTCCGGTAAAATTAATGTGTTCTATATTAATTTTTATTTTAACTGTATTAAATTCCTAACTTTTCAAGCATAAATATTAATTTTTTAACAATAGAGATGAATTTTTAAACAAAGCGATAAATTTTTTACCTAAAAATATGATTTTCTAACACGATACATAATTTCGTTACCATATAGTAAAATTTGCAAGTAAGAAATTATAATTTTCAACTATATGTTTGAATTTTAAACTGACAAATATAAGTTTTTCACTAATAATGAAAAAGGTTGTAATTGAGTAAATGAAATAATTCTTCACAAAGAAAGAAAACCAATTTTCAGCCAAAATGATGAAATATCAACTAAAATTATGAATCTTTAACTGCAATAGTTAAATATCAAACCAAGAAGATAAATTTCCGGCAAGGTGATTCAGGCAACGTAGCTAAAATCATGGATTTTTCAAAGAAATAAATTAATAGTTAGATTTTGAGTGAAAAATATAATGTTTTCAGTCAAGAAAAAAATTTCAAAAAAAGAAAAAAGAAATTTTCTAGATAATAGTTCAATTTTTCACTGAAAGAGTTAAACTTACAGTGAAAAGAATAATCATTTTTAGCCAAAGATAAAACGAATTCTCATTAAAAAAGCTCACTTTTTAACTAAAGAGATACATTTTCAATCAAAATACGTAAATTTCCAACAAAGTAGTACAATTTAGTAATATAGGACTAATTCTACAAATAAAGAATAATTGTTATTTATTTTATATTGAAATTTTTTATTATATTTAACATGATCTGAACAAAATTCCCTAAAATTTCCAGGAATTTTCATGTATATAAAAATTTCCTCAAAATTTCAGGTTTTCCAGGTTTTCTAGGTAGGCTTACACATTAGAGTGGTTCCCATTTTTTTTAACGCAAGATAGTTGCGATTTTTTCTAAATTTTTAACTTCGTGTCTATTTTTCACTTATTGGGAGAATAATAATTGCAAATTAAAAAACATAATTTTGTATACAATTTATCATTGTTTATAACTGTCTTCTCTTAGGGCAATGCTAGAAAGTTGAGGGTTTTTCTGAAATTGACAGCTATCCTTTGTTTTTTAGTTAGGAACAAATAATAAATATTAATAATAATCAACACAAAAAGGCTTTCATTAACATCTTCTAATAAAATTAACCCTGTCCGGATCAAAAGGGGATAAGCGTGGATTCAGCCTGAGAAGTATTGTCCTGAAAGTCAATTTTGAATGTCGCACGAATTTTAATTTTAAGAACTGATTCTTGTAGAGAATTTAGGCCGCATATTTTTTTATTTTGAAAACATTTTTAAGTTTTACAGTTTTTGAATAAATTTAACTGAGCCCATTTTGGAAATTTTTTGATTCTGTTAACAGTAAATTACGTGTTAAAGTCTTCTTGAACAATTCGAAAAAAGAAAACGTAAATATTTTTATAAACAAGAAAGTTGTTAATTTTCCTTTAAGACTTTGTAGAAATCATGAATTTCAACCTTCAAGCGGTTCGTTTATCGAGCGAATTTCAAGCAACGGAAAACTTTCAGTGACAAAGTTGTTGATCAAGGTTCAAAGAAGTTTTCTAAAAAGGTTCAGATCAATTGCATTAATGGTTGAAAAATTATGAACGTTTTAAGTTACAAGCGAAAGTCTTGAGGCTGCCCTATGCACGTGCCTCCTTGGCTATGAACGTGTTGCGTGGACTTGAAGGTCAAATCTGATGACAAAATAATACTCAAGATATCAGCACTGAAATACTTGATTCATTAGACATTTTGAAAATTAAATTATTTAAACAATCCTTTATTTTAAACTACTTTTAATCATTTTCGTCAGTTCCTTTAGTGTCTTTGGCATCTCGGTTCTGAATTTTTACTTTTAAAAAATAATCTTCAAAAAATCCTTTTCCTTTAGGACTTAAGTAATTATAGAGATTTTTTACATCCTTCTCTTTGGCAGCTTTTAATCCAATTCGAGGTGGAGGACTTTTTGAAAGTTTCTCTAGTTCAACGGTAAACTTAAAGAGAAAAGAGGTTGGATTTTGCAATTCGTAATTGTCATAAACGTCCACTCTTCCATCAGGAAAAAAATTCAAAACAGGAGATCTACATATTCAGCTTCAGTTTCAGATCGTTCTAACCTTTTTAATTTTTGTGAATATGTGTCGCAATTTCTATCGCACTGGCAGTAGGAATGTCCTCGAACTGGAAATACATATTTTTTCACTTTACAAGAAAATTGACAATAAAGCCGACAAATAAAACACTGTGTAATTTTTATTTTGTCCGGGACATGAATCTGAAAAAAGAGTTATGCTGTTGAATTTGTCTTTATCAAATTCTTTTATTATTGTGTATTGAATAAAACTGCAAACAGTGGTTGCACCCTTTTTTACAATTCCCTCAAGAATAGGGAACATATAGCTCTCGTTCGTGGTACGTACATGTACATTAAATAAAAAAGCCAAACTAAACGTAGGTAAAACTGTGCAGATACGGGTAATTTTGGTAATGGCAAATTATATATATGATATCTAATACTATATATAATAATAATATATAAAACACCTTTTCATAAAACTTCCTTGAACCTTAATCAACAACTTTGTCACTGAAAGTTTTCCATTGCTTAAAGTTCGCTCGATAAACGAACCGCTTGAAGGTTGAAATTCATAATTCCTACAAAGTCTTAAAGGAAAATTAACAACTTTCTTGTTTATAAAAATATCCACGTTTTTCTTTTTTAAATAGTTCAAGAGGACTTAAACACGTAACTTACTGTTAATAGAATCGAAAAAATTTCCAAAATTGGCTAAGTTAGGACGAGTTTATGTGAAAAAAGATTGAAATTTTTTGTTTTTAAAAAATCTATGTTTTACAAATTTATTTAAAAACTATAAAACTTACAAATTCTTTTAAAATGAAAAAGAATGCGCCTTAAAATTCTCTACAAGAATCAGGTTTTAAAACTGAAATTCGTACGATTTTCAAAATTGACTTTCAGGACAATACTTCTCAGGCTGAATCCACGCGTATCCCCTTCTGATCTGGAGAGGTTCATTTAATCTGAAATATGTTCCATATAGAAGAGCTTAATAATATTCAAAATATCTGTTCCATTTAGGAAAAATATATTCACAAAAAACATATTGTTTAGCAAATTATTCCCTCTATACATGAAAAAACGCATCTATCTAAAATTATTATTGGAAAAGATAGTTAGTAAATTTATAATTTATTTAAATAATTACGATTTTCAGGTTGCATCAATTGTTACCTCGCTATAAGTAAAAAGTTGACAAAAAGTTGACAATTTCTGAGAAAGTAACAACTTTCTATAGAGTTAGTCAAACAGAAAAATAATAATAAATTATTTCAACAACCATACTTTAACTTTTTTAATCAATACCTTATTATAGTTTAAAATTGGGCAAAAAGTGGATAATCTTACTAAAAAATTAAAAATATGCTGAAAAATTCGGATAAAGCGCGACTTTCTAACAAGAACTTAGTTTATTTTAAATTAAAAAGGTTTATGAAAAATTAGAAACTGAGGTCTCCCAAAGTGTTAAGGGAAATATTTTATAATTTAAAAGCCTTCAAATATATTCAAAATTTTTCTTCGACTTAGGACAAAAGTCGTTATTTTATTTACTTTTAATTAATTAAAGCTTATTTTATTACTTTCACAATTATTAATTATTTTCACATACTTGTGAAAATTATTTTACAATAGTTATAATTTTTTTACAATAAGAATAGTTTTTACAATAATTGTAAAACCTATCGAATAATAACAGAATTATGATTTTATAAAGCCTTCTACAGTCTAATATTATTAAGTTTGAAGTAGTTATATTCCTGAAATCTTTTATTATAGTTTTTATATGTTTATGAAACTTTCATGTGCAATGAATAATTTGGAACTTTTTTAATTTTAAACTTTTAAAATTAAAACTATTTATTACCAAAGTGAAAATTGTACAATTTCAAACGCTTGTAATATTGGATTATGTAAGCATTAAAAATATAAATTTTCATTGAAACATGTACGAACGAAGACTGTTAAGAGACTTCAGATTGAAAATTTTCAAACTAAAACCTAAAAGATAAAACTATTTTGAATTTTAGGACTGTGATGGTATCAAATTTTAACTACTAATTTGTTCTTGCAGTAAAGAGATTATAATATCTCTATAAGAAATAAGATAAGACTATATATAATATTATAAAGAAATATCTTGATAATTTATCATTTAGTTCAAGTTTATTTATGGTATTTTATTTTATTTTGTTTAATTGGATTTTTATTGAAGAAAAGTAGTGCGAATAGAAGGACAAATGGAAAAAAGTGAAATTCCTTAAATTTAGAATATTCTTAGTGCTAACAATTTTATAATTTTGAATTTGAGCTTTTTAGAATTTTGGAATATCAAATCAGAAGCCAGCTTCGCAATGTGCAATTTTAAATTGCAAAATCCTGAAACTAAAGAGTAAAAACTATAGATGGTACCATAAATCTGAAAGTTCTAAAAAAGCTGCCTTTGAAAATCGAAAATAATTTAAATTAAAAAATTAAAAGACTTCGAAGCTTTTGAATTTGAATCCTAAAGAAAACATGATAATTATGCTGACGAGTTGGAGATGATTCATGTTGAATAGGCCCGCGCTTTCATCAAACAAATATTTTGAAACCTTCAGTATGAAAACATAATTTTTTCATGAAGTCTTTCCTAGTCAAATATTATTAAATTGTATATAGTTATATTTTTAGAATCTCCAATTAACATTTTTTGAAGTTTCAAAAAATTACATGAAAAATTGTAAGTTTTCTCGACAGAAAATTCTTTCTTCAAAATACTGCAATCCGATTTATAAATTTTACTTTAGAAAAGATTAATTATCAAAAAAATATAAATAGTTAAATTTTTAATTTAAAAAATAATTAATTTTTAACCAAACAGATTATTTTAAACTGAAATGATGGATTATTAAATTAAAATAGTTATACTTTTGGTAAAAAATCAACCAAAATTATGAATTTTAACTAAAATTATAAACCTTCAAGTAGCACAATTGAATTATAATCCAAAATGATAAATTTTCGACAAAACGCATGAATCCTCAGAATAATTAAATTTACAACCAAAAATGGAATGGTTACATTTTTAGTAGAAAAAATGAATTTTCAAGCAAACAGATACATTTTTAATTACAATTCTGGAATGTTTAACAAGAATAGTTACATTTTCAGCAAAGGAAAAATATATTGTAACCAAAAGAAAGAGGAGTTTTCAACGAAATAGTTTGGTTTTCCACTAGAAGATTTAAATTTAGAGTAAAAAAATATATAATTTTTAGCAAATAAAAATTAACGGAATAGTTCACTTTTTAAGTAAACAAATAAATTTTTAATCAAAATACATGAATTTTCAATCAAAAATAAAACATTTAAATTTTTATTTAAAACCATGATTTTATTACAAAAAAAAGGAAAAAATAACGATTAATTGTTATTAAATTTTATAAATAAATTAAAAAATTAAGCACCCTCTGGAAATAACTTCCTGACTGTAAAAATAATAACTTGACATTTACAGGATTTTTTAGTTATATAATAATGTCCTAACAATTGTAAGTAATTCATTATTTTTTTGTGGTTTTGTGGTAAGGTACACACTAGGGTGGTCTTTATTTTTCCTTTGCAATGCTAGAATGTTCCAGATTTTTCTAAAATTGTCTGATTTTCTTTGTCTCTTTATTTAGGAAAAAATAATAAATATTAATAATAATTTACGCAAAAAGGCTCTCAGTAACTTCTGCAAAAAAATTTATATTTTATATGGTCCATATAAACAATTTTAAGAATATTTAAAATATCAGTTTTATTTTGGAAAAATACATTTCCAAAAAACAATTGTTCGAAAAATTATTCTCTCTAGTTTATATTTATTTATTTTTTCGTAACTAAAAAGTTCTAGAAAATAAAAAAAAATCAGAAAAACAGCAACTATCGAGCATTAGTATAGGAGAACATTGTCATAAATAATAATATTCTCTTTAAATAATTATGTTTTGTCATATTATTTAAAATAATAATAAATGATTTTAAGAAGAACGTCTTTCAAATGTAATTAATCATTACGGTACTCAAATATTTGAAAATATTATGTATTTTAATTTGTTGTGATATTTTTTTTAAACGTTAAAATTTTTGATTATTTACGAAATAACGTAAATGTTCGTGAAAACTTCTGAAATTTTTTTATTTGAGAACTTTTTTAGGCTTTAAAATTTTTGTAAAATATTTTCAGTTATTGCAATTCACATATTTTTAAGAATTCTTGGAGAGGTGCAAATTACATTCAGAACCATACTGCATTTTTAAAATAATGCATAAAATACTTTAGTATATATTAAAAACTGAATAATACAACTCTAATTTTTTAAATTCAACTATTTTGTTTGAATTTCAACTATTTGGCTTAAAATTAACTTTTTTGATCAAAATTCATATTTGTGGGTTAATGACTCAAAAAGTTTGATAAAAAACATGCTTTTATGGCTTAAAAATAATATAATTTGTTTGCATTTTTTTTCTATCCTCTAAATTAAAAGTTTGAAGTTTAAAACAAAAAATACAAATTTTCAATAAATAACAATTTTTCAAACATGAAAGAAAAATTTATTCACCTGAACTGTTGATGAATCCTCAAGCAAAGAAGGTCAATTCTTATTCAAAAAGTTGCATTTGCATCCAGAAATATGCAATTTATACTAAAACAGATGATTTTTTAAATCATAATGCCAAACTTCTAACAAAGAATTGAATTTTCATCCAAAAAAGATTTCAGTTTGAATTTTCAACGCCAAAATTTGTAATCTAAAAAGACGAATTTTCATAAAAATAGTTAAATTTTTATCCAAAAGTAAATTTTATACAATTGTCTAGCAACTTTAAACTAAACTCATGCATATTCATTTAAAAAGTTCAAATAGTTGAATTTTCAACCCAGAAGATTAAAGTTCTACCAAAAAAAAAAAACATTTTTAACAAAATAAATGTTTTTTAACCGTAAAGATTAAATGACTATAACAAACCAATAAAAATAGAATAATTTAATTTTTAATCAATAAAACTAATTTTCAATAACAAAATCAAATTTTCAACTAAAGAAGTTAAATTTGAAAAAAAGATTAATATTCTACCAAAACAGAATATCTAGGAAGAAAATATATAAATTTTAATCAAGTATTTTAATTTTTATTGGAATTTTTAACCTGATAGTTAAAGACAAATTTTGTAAAAATAGATGATTTTGAAACTAAAAAATATGAATTTTCAACCACAAATACAATACGATAATTTTCAGTTAATAAATAAGTTACAAAATTGATACATTTTCAATTTAAAAAGATGACTTTACAGAAAAAATAAAATATCTACATTTTCAGTTTAAAAAAATAAGTTTTTAGGCAAATGAAATAAATTTTCAACAAAATAGATAAGTATTTAAAAAAATTCTTAATTAAAGAAATTAATTTTTAATTAAAAGAATGGAATATTGAATTGAATTAATTAAATTTTCTGTTAAAACAGTAATTTTCAAACAAAAAAGTAAAACGAATTTTTAACAAAATACTTTCATTTTCAAATGGAATAGTTAAATTTCCGAATAGAAAAATTAAATTCAAATCCAAAAAGATGAAGTTTATAAAAAAGGACAAATTTTCAACAAACTTGAAGTTGAAGTCGAGGCACAAAATTTTAGAAAATTTAGAATTTTTGTTCAAAACTTATCACGTACTGTATTCTCTTCAGCAGATAAAAAAAAATCTATTTAACATGAATAGACTTGACATTTCATAGCCTTTCCAACTGTTTTTTTAAATGCCCTATCTTTTTTTTCGCTGAGTTATCGTGGTTCAAAGCCAGCAGTGATTTTTAATAGTGCTTGC
>JAAAKG020146158.1:0-10727 GCA_010014905.2 Druon quercuslanigerum
ATGTGGGCGGGGTTCGGGGTTGGGATCGGTGAGGGGATTTGGGATGGGATATGGGCTGGGATTTGGGATGGGATATGGGATGGGATATGGGATGGGATATGGGATAGGATATGGGATGGGATATGGGATATTGTACATAGGATATGAGATGAGATGGGATATTAAATTGACTGCAAAACATTTTAAATAGCCCATTTCACCGCATTGATCTAATTTTTATTTACAGAAAATATAAAAAATTGGAATATATTTAAAATGCGATGACATCCTGAAAAAAAACTTGCCTACAAAAATATCAGAGATTTATTTCTCTCTATATATGACCCAAATGTCGTATACGAAAAAAAAAATTGGTGAGATGAATTTTTATCTTTTGTGATTCCACCGCAGGTCCAGGGAGTTACCCAAGTTGCATCTCCTAATATTTTCAATCCTGACATTACGAAATAAGTTCTTTTGGTGGTCGCACTTTTGTAAGCCTCTTTTTCTTCAAAATCTAATATTTATCGGTCATGTTTTCGCATTGTGTGATGAAAAAGTAAGCAGGGATACTGAAGGGCGTGAGCGCGTGTCCAGGGAAAATGGACAAATTTCCACTCAACAATGAAGCTATTTTGACAATTTGTCGCTCTATAGAAAAAGGTAGATGAGCCCGTCCGTCACCTTTGTCGACTGACTTTTGACTCCTGGATCTCATGGGGAGTCCCGTTCCTATGGGGCTATGTGGTCTATAGGGTCTATGGGGTCTATGCCTATGGGGTATTCTGTGGGGTCCATGGGGAAGATTGTGTGAGGATCGGTGGCGCGGATTTTCGAATGAGCATAGAGTAGTGTCTGGTTTGAAAAGGACCCCGGAAAACGATATGGGCTGACATAAGGCCATGCACTTGTGGGCGTGACACTCCATATGCCTGCCGGATCGGCCGGGTCGGGTGAGCTGAGCAGTGAGCACATAAACTGTTGTTAGGCTTTTTGGCGCAACGCTAGGATATGTCACCTACATATAGTACTACTACTACCACTACCTACAACACAGACCGACTAATTCGTTTATTTCGAGCCCACGAGGGCGTGCCGGCTAGAAATTTGCCTGCATGGCTGCGTGCATTATTTTCAAGACGATTACCAACCAGGTGCAGTCACATTTCACATGTAGTAATTTGGCGACTCGACTGTTCTTTTTCGCGGCTTCATTCCGATCGACATTCACCATAACGATAAATTCATATGAATTCATGCCTAAATGCAGAAAATATTCAGTTCATTATGGCATATATATTAATTATGACGATATGATTATAAAACTATTTTAAATCATTGCATACTGTCAAAGGGGGCTAATTCGGACACGTGGGGTAAAGCGGACGTGATAGGTAAATTCGGTCATTCCTAGATTTAGAGTTTAAATTAATTGAGGTGCTTTTAAATTAGTTCAGGGGCCGTACTTAAATTGAATAAATCCCACTCTTCAGGTTCATCAATTTTAGTTTCCAGAAATATTTTACTAGTTATTGATAGTAGAATTAAAAAGGTACCTTGATCATTAATATTCAAGTAATAGCATTTTAATCTTCTAATAATTTTAACATAGAATCTTTTATAATTGGAATAAACAGTATTTCAGATAAAAATTAAAAATTTTTTTATTTATTAATTTATTTTTAAACAGATAAATGACTTTTTAACAAAATGCTTAAATTTTCAATTAAAAAAGACAAAATAAAATAAAATAAGATGTTAAGATCATTAAAAAGATACATTTTCAATAAAAGCTGGAAAATTTAAATTTAAATCTAAAATGTAGAATTTTTCAAATAAAAAGGCAAATTTTCAACAAATGAAGATTTTTCACCCAAGTACGAACAAAAATTTCATTCAAATTGTCGAACTTATTGCAAGCAAAGAAAAGAATTTTCTGTAAAACAGTTAAACTTCAAGCTCAAAAATATGAGTTTAAAAAAAAATAGTTCATTTTCATAAAAAAAATTTGAATGTGCATTTAAAAACAATTCATTTTTAATCATAAATTTTTAATTTAAATTAAAAAAAAATAAGTTTCTACAAAAAATAATTCAGTTAAAAAATTAATTATACACCTAAACAACAACTCTAATTTTCAACAATTTACTTAGATGTGCCCAAAAATATTAAAACAATAATAAATTGTTTTAATAATTTATATAAATATCTAATTTTTACTAGAAGGCAAAGTGTAAACAGAAAAAATTTCATTTTTTCCCTAAAACATTAACCTTTTGTTTAAAATACCGATTTTGTTGCTAATAAGTCAAATAAATATTTTTTTGATTAAAACTATTTTTTCGGACAATTGGTATCTTTGCATTAAAAATTCATCCTTGCATTTTTTTTTTGTTAAAAATGAAACTGTTTTGTTAAAAATTCAACTATTGCCTAGAAAATTTACTTTTTGTTTAATATTCCTATTTTTCTGTTGAAAAGTCGATTGAAATCTTTTAGAATGAAAATTCAATTTTTTTTTAAATTTGAATTTTTGATTTTAAAATTAGCCTGTTTTAGTACAGTTTTCATTTTTTTTCGACAAAAATTCAACTGTTTGCTTGCAAATTTAACAATCTTGTTAAAAATTAATATTTTTTTTTGTTACAAATTCGACTATTGAGCAGAAAATGACCTTATTGTTTAGATTTTTTATGCAGGTTTTTCAAAACTTTAAATGAAAATTTAACTATTTTTTCAGTTTTTTTTTTAATTCATCTCTTTTAGAATAAATGTCATTTTTCTGGAAGAAAAAAGAAACTGTTCGGTTGAAAATTCAATTCTTTTCTTTAAAGTTTGTTTTAAAATTCACCTGCAATTTTTTGGTGGAATATTCAACAATTTTGTTGAGAAATCATAACTTTTGATTGAAAATTTTATTGCTTTTTTTGGTTGAAAATTTAACTATTTTGCTTTTTTTTATTAAAAATTCATTTGTTTTAAGAGAAATTTTATCTTACTTGGATAAAATTGCAACTGATTGGTTGAAAATACAAATATTTTTTTAAAAAGTCATACTTTTTTATTGAAAGTTGCACTGTTTTGTTAATTATTATTTTATTTATTTTATTTATTATGTTTCTTATTATTATTATTATTATTATTAGTTTAAAATTAATATTTCTTGGACAAAAATGCCACTTTTTGGTAGAAAAATAATCAAGTTTGTTAAAAATTTGTATTTTTGGATTGAAAATTCATTTTTTTGTCGTGAAAACTTATCTTTTAAATTAAAAAATCCTAAATTAAAGGAATTTAAGTGAGATTAAAATTAAATTTAAAATTCTGTTAAACATGCAATATTCAAGTTAATATGCAGAATTCCTGAAAATAAAATCAAAAATCCAACAACAAAATTCGGCCAACTACCATAAATTGTTCTTATTGCAATTTGAAAAAAATGTTTTCAAATATCTGAAAAAGACTAGAAAAAATTTATTTTTTCGGACAAAAGTAAAAAATATGAAAAAATGAACAAATCGAAATCAAAAAACAAGCAAAAACAATCAATGCAAAAAATTTTAAAAACGAGCAGACAGGAACAGCAATGAAATTAACTTGATTTTCTGGTGTACTTTTTTTGACTTTTTTATTATTATTTTATTTATTTATTTATTTCAGATTGTAATAAGTTTTAATTTAAGGAATTCTTCATATTAGCTTGACTATTAGACGTTAAAAAGGATTTTGAGTTTAATTTTAATTTTCTTTAAATTTCTTAAATCTTAAAACTAAGAAAATTAATTTTATTCCAAAAAAGAAGAATTTTCAACTAAGAAAGGTCAATCTTAAGAAAATTGGAAAAGTTACATTTTCAATTAAAAAATTAACTTTAATCTAGATGAAAAAAAGACTTTTCAAATAAATATTAAATTTTCAACGAAAGAAATAAGCTTTCAATAATTTTTTTTTTTTAATTTCAGTTTAGCTTTTACTCAAGTAGTTAAATTTTTAATTAAAAATAATATTTTTCAAGAAAATAGATGAATTTAAAAACCAAGAATCTAAAATATTTAATTTTTCGGGGGAAAAATAACTTTTTTTTAATTCTTTCGTCTTTTTTATTTATATTATTATTAAATCACAATAAAAACGTTTGTAAAAATAATCACCAACTTTTCGGCACTCGTTCAGCACTCTCATAAAGGCAAAACTTTTTTTTTTAATTCGAGCAGACAGTAACAGCAACGAAACCGCGATGCTCTCTCCCTATCGACACCAGAGAATCAAGTTAATTTCGTTGCTGTTCCTGCCTGTTCGAATTCAACATTTTTTGCATTTATTGTTTTTGTTTGTTTTTTGATTTTGATTTATTAATAATAAAAATAAAGAAATAAATAAATAAAAAGCGAAGAAAAGGGATTTTGTTGGTTGCCTTCTCATTTTTTTCGTATTTTTGACTTTTGTCCGAAAAAATATGTTTTTCTAGTCTTTCAGACATTTTTTAACATGAATATTGCACGTTTAACAGAATTTAAATTTAATTTTAATCTCATATAAATTTCATAAATTTAGCATTTTTAAATAAAAAAGAAGTTGAAAAAATAGCTGAATTTTCTAATAAAAAATGTATCAGTTAACTTTTCAAAATCGAAACATGAGTTTTGAAACAAGAAATAAGTTTTGATAAAAAAAAAAAGAATTTTCGATACAAATAAAAAGAACTTTTAACAACCTCGTTCATTTCTCTACCAAAAAGTATCATTTTTATCCAAAACATAATAATTTGATACTAATAATAATAATAAACATTA
Source organism: Druon quercuslanigerum (assembly GCA_010014905.2). NCBI lineage: Eukaryota > Metazoa > Arthropoda > Insecta > Hymenoptera > Cynipidae > Druon > Druon quercuslanigerum. Next base: position 4,773 of record JAAAKG020146158.1, read on the forward strand.
TTCTTTAAAAAAACATAAATAAATATATAAAATAAATAAAATAACAAACATAATAAAAATAAATAATAATAATAAGAAACGACACATTTTTTTAAATTAAACCATCAACCAAAAAAATTTGCAGTTCATTTTTCAACACCAAAATATCAACATTAAGACAGACTAAACTTTCTAGAAAATAGTTTAATTTTCAACAAAACAGTGAATTTGTAATAAAAAAAACGCAAAATAGTTAAATTTTCGACACAAAAAAAAACATTAAAATTTTGAATCAAAAGTTTTGACTTTTCAACAAAATTGTTGAATATTCCACCAAAAAATTGCAGGTGAATTTTAAAAGAAACTTTAAAAAAAGAATTGAATTTAATAAAAGAATAATAAAAGATATGCATTTAAAAAAAGCTTTATAAAATAGTTAAAGTTTCAGCCAAAGTTTTGCACAACCTAAATAAAAATTCAAAACAATAAGGTCATTTTTTGCTTAATATTTGAATTTGCAAGCAAAAAATATTACTTTTTAACTAGATTGTTAAATTTGCAAGCAAACAGTTGAATTTTTGTCAACAAAAAAAAATGAAAATTCTACTAAAACAGGCTAATTTTAAAATCAAAAGTTCAAATTTAAAAAAAAAAGAGTTGAATTTTCATTCCAAAAGATTTCAATTGACTTTTCAACACAAAAATAGGAATTTTAAACAAAAAGTAAATTTTTTAGGAAATAGTTGAATTTTTAACAAAACAGTTTCATTTTTAACAAAAGTTTGATGATTTAGAATAAATTTGAATTTTTTCTCTTGATTACTTTTCTTTTCTAGTAATAATTAGGTATTTCTATTAATTATTTAAACAATTTATTATTGTTTTATTATTTTTCTTCTGGAAGTTTCATCTTTTTGGTGTACATTTCAGTAAATGATTAAAATTTAGTTGTAGTTTCGGTGTATAATTAATTTTTTAACTGAATTATTACTTTTTCATTTTTGTTTAGAAATATTTGTAGTTGAAAATTCGTCTTTTTTGGTAGAAAACTAATATTTTTGGTTTAAAATTTCCTCATTTTTGATTACAAATGCAACAATTTGAATGAACTTTATTTCTTGATTAAAAAATTAACTGAATGGTTCAAAATTGTGTTTTTTGTTAAAACTTAATTTTTTTATTTAAAATTTAAATTGCCAATTTATGATTAAAAATGAATTGTTTTTAGTTGCTCATTCAACTTCTTTTTATGAACATTAAGTTTGACAATTTGAATGATATTTTTTTTCGTATTCGGGGGAAAAATCTTCATTTGTTGAAAATTTCCCTTTTCAGTTGAAAAATTCCTCATTTTAGATTTAAATTTAAATTTTCCATTTTTTATTAAAAATGCATCTTTTTAATGATCTTAACATTTTATTTTATTTTATCTTTTTTAATTGAAAATTGACCCATATGATTTTAAATGTAATTATTTTTATTAAAATTCGTCTTTTATATAGGGTTCCAAAAAAACCCGGAATTGAAAAAATATGTTTTTAAATTTTGTTTTGGTTTTTGTTTTAAGCAATTTATAATTAATGTTAATAATATTCTGTTTAAATAATGCTAGAAATTGCATTTTTTTCAAACACTTTTCACTTTTTTGCCATTTTTATTAAATTGAGGTGAATAATTGTAGTGAGTAAATAATTAATTCAATTTAGCAAAAATAATTATTTAAAGAAATTATTATTTATTTGTAACTATCTTCCTGTTCACTAATTCTAGATAGTTCTGACTTCGTCCTAAATTTTTAACTTTTAACCCAATTTTTACTCAGTAAATTAACAAATAATACAATTTAACAAAAATGGTTGTTTAAAAAATATAATATTGTTTATAAAAAATAATTTTTTTTTTAATTAAAAAAATATATTTTCCTAGATAAAAGCTAAAAAGTTGCTGTTTTTTCTAAAGTCTTAAACTTTTTGTCCAATTTTCAATTAAATTAAAGTAGGTAATTAATTAGAGGTAACAAAATGAATTGTTTAAACAATTTATTATTATTTTTAATAATATTTAATTTGAAAAAGACTGGAAAGTTACGGTTTTTTCCTAACATTTTCAACTATTATTTGTCTACTTTTCACTTGAAGTGAATTAATAATTAATTCAATTGAACAAAAATAATTATTCATACAACTAATTATCATTAATTATTTTTTTTCTTCATAATGGTAGATAGTTCCGGTTTCTTCTAAAATGTTCAATTTTTAACCAAAATTTAAATAAACAAACTAATTATAAATGCAATTAACAAACATAGTTTTTTAAACAATTTTGTATTGCTTATACCTTATTCAATAGAAAGTGGGAAAAAAGTTAAGAATATTATTTTTAAAATTGCAACTATCTAGTATTAATACAGAAGAAGATAGCTGTAAACAATAATAATTTGTTTAAACAATTATTTTTTCTAAATTAAATTAAATATTTACTTACTCCTAAGCGAAAGTGGACAATAAATTTTAAAAATTTAGAAAAAACCCTAAGTTTCTACCATTAAACAATGAGAATATTATTAATAATAATAAATTGTAGAAATTTATTAAATTAAATATTACAAAATGAATTGAAAAAAATAGAATTAAATATTAATATACTATATTCTGTGAATAAATTTCTAAAAACAATAATAAATTGTTTAAACAATTTGTGCAAACATCTATTAATTAGTATAATGTAGTATTTTATGTATTAAAAAAAATTTGCATTTGAAAAACCGCAAAAAATCATAATTAACGGTGAAAGCTCGTCAAAGCCATTTTTTCATTTATGGGGTTTTTTTGCGACCCTATAAAACAGATTTATGGGGGTGATATTTAAAAAGAAATATTCTATGGCTAATTTTTTAAGAGAAATGTTAATTTTTAACATGATTCAGTTAATATTGATTCATTTTTTTCAAAAGAAAAAAAAATTATTTTAAATATCACCCTTCAAAGCCTGTTTTATAGTGTTAAAAAAATCTATAGGGGAAACCTATGTAAAATAGCTATTAAATCTATGTGTTTAAGCTATGTAAAATAATTCATGTAATTTAATTAATTGTTAAGACACTATACGTGTTAATAAATTAAATTTAAAATTAATTTTTTTATTTGATTTGTGCTTCTAATTAATTGTTATTTACTGTAGGTTGCATCATTCGCTATAGGGTGTTTTCTCCTAAATTAAAAATTATTTTTTGGAAAGTTAAAATATTTAGCAAAAATAAGAATTAAAAAAAAAATTCAAAACAGTTGAATTTGACCAGAAAAGATTAATTTTTATCAAATAGTTTAATTCTCAAGCGAAAAAATTAATTTACAACAACTTGTTCAATTTTCAAACACAAAAAAGACAAAGAATTATTAACAATAAAAAATTATTCATTATTTAAAAAAAACGAATTTTTAACAATAAAATATATAAAGAAAATTTTGATAATATTATACAATACAATATTATATTTAATCAAATAGTTAAATTTTCTGCCAAAGATGTAAATTAAAAAAAAAAAATGAAACATTTAAATTTAACCAGAAGAGACGAATTTGTAACCAAATAGTAAAAAAAACGAATTTTTAACAATAAAATATATTAAATAAATTTTAACAATACAAATTTTAACAGAAAACTTAAGTTTTTAGTCAAAGAAGTAAATTTCTGACCGAGCAGTTACATTTTAGAAAACAAAAAGATAAATTCTATACGAAACATTTGAATTTTACATAAAAAAATTTGATTTTTCAATTTCAAAAATTGAATTTTTGCCGAATTATTCAAATTTTATGAAAATAGATTATATTTAATCAAACAATTAAATTTTCTTCCAATAATGTAGATTACCAAAAAAGAAAAAAATAATAATTTAACAATTTTAAATTCAACCAGAAGAGACGAATTTTTAACCAAATATTTGAAATCTCAACAAAGAAGATTTATTTTAAACAAATAGGATTGATTTTCGCAAAAAAAAATTTTCAATAATAAAATATATGAAATAATTTTTGACAAGAAAAATTTTAACATTACATTCATCTAAATAATTCAATTTTCTACTTAAGATGTGAATTTTCAAAAAAAAAAAAAGAATTTCGAATAATTTGAGTTCAACCAAAAAAGATTAATTTTTCAGCAAATAGTAAATTTCTCAATCAAAAAGATTAATGTTCAACAAACAGAATTAATTTTCGTACATTTTAGAGAACAGAAAGATGAATTTTTCAGAAAAAAATGAATTTTCCACCAAATAGTTTAAATTGTTTAAAAATAGATTATAGAAATCAAACAGTTCAGTTTGAAAAAGAAATTTTTTTCAACCAAATAGTTAAATAGTGAGCTAAAAAGATTAATGTTCAAAAAAAAAAGATCCATTATTTAGCAAACAAAAAATTTCACTGACAACATATATAAATTGTTTTTTGACAAAAAAAAAAAAAAAAACTAATTTTCGAGAAAAAGTTTAATTTTCAACTCTAAAAATAAAAATTCTTAACGAAACCTGTAGAAAAAAAAGTTCAATTTTGAACTAATAAGTGAATTTTCAAAAAAAGAAATGAATTTTCATCAAAAGAGTTACAGACTCTATCCAATAAAAAAAACAAGGAAGAACCAAAAAGAATTATTTTCTAAAAATGAAATAGTTGAATTTTTCACTAAAGAGAAGAATCTTTAACGAAAAAAATTAATTTTTAAAAAACTAGTTAAACTTTAAACTAAGAAGTAAAAATTTTGAAACAAAATTACTTTTTAAAAAATAATTGCATTTGCATCTGGGTTGTCAGAGGTCTGGCAAAAAGCTCTAAAGCAGGAGAAATCCATCAAAATATCAACCATTATTTTTTCGTTGATTATTTTCGTTAATAATTTATTTTTATTTATTTTATTTGTATTTATATTATGTTTTATTTGTATAATTATTATTTAATTAAACTAAAAATTAATAAATAAATAAATCTAAGTAACTGTTAATGATAAAAAATTTAAAAAATTTAAAATTGAAGCAACAATTTTGTATTTCATTTTGAAAAGATTCATTATTGAAAAATTTGTCAAGGAAAAATTAGGTAATTTTGAAAATGAAGTTTTGGGACCACCTTAATAAATTATTCTTCTGAAATAATATTCTGTAAGATCTCAAGTTAACATTTTTATTATTTGTTCGAAAATTCAAAAATTATGTGAAAAAGTCATCCATGTTGATTGAAGAGTCAATTATTTTCATAGAAAATTAACTTTTTGTTGAAAATTCATATTTTGGTGTTAAAAGTTAAACTAATATATTTCTTGGTTAAAAATTCGACTACTTTTTTAAAATTAGTTTTTTTGGTTTAAAAATGTTTCTGTTTTAGTATAAATTCCATCTTTTTGGTTCGAAATGAAACGTTTTGGTTAAAAATTTTTTAGTTAAATTCAATTGATTTTATTTAAAATTAAAATCTTTTTTGTTAGATACATATACAATTTATTAATTTAAAAAAAATTGAACTACTTGTTTAAAGTTTGAAGCATTTTCTTAAAAATTAATTTTTTTGTTGGAAGGTTTTTTTGTTGTAAAACTTAATTATATTGTTAAAAATTCTTTTTTTTTGTTTAAAATAAATTTTTTAAATTAAAATGAGAATTATGTTTTTTAGTCAAATATGATAATTTTTAGTTAAAAAATTTTGGTTATAATTGCAAAAATTCGAATGGAATTTCTTTCTTGACTGAAAAATATTTATTGTTAACAATTTTCCTTGTTAGTTGAAAATTTGGCTATAAGAATCGAATTTTTTGTTCCCTGAATAAAATTATTTTTTTTACCTAAAATTCAAAATTACTATTTTTAGTTAAAAATGTATCTTTTTTATGGTCTAAACATCTTAATTTTTAAATTGAAAATTCAACTATTTATTTGCAAATTCAATTATTTTGTTGAAAATTCCTTTTTTTAAATTTTAAAATTAA
>JAAAKG020146159.1:0-10726 GCA_010014905.2 Druon quercuslanigerum
TTTTCATTTTTTCAGCATTTTCAATTTGAAAATACTCTTTCTTATATTAATCGAATCCATATATATATATATATATTAAATTTATGAATTTTCTTTGGTTAGATCATGCATGGCCATGAAAGATCATGAAAGGTTCTTCAGTAAGTCAATGCACATGCTTCGAAGGCGCGAACAAGTACATAAAATACAGTGAAGCTGTATTTCAAATATTAAAAATTTTTCTTTATATCAATAAAACACACAATTCAGTTTAGAATTTCTAAATCGTTGTCAGCAGGTCATAAAAATTTATAAAAGTTTTGACAATAGGCCAATCAATGTATCGTGAAAGCCTATAAATATACAATGAAATTGTCATAAAACCGCACATACGGAGAAAAATGTACTGACGAATATTTTTTGAAGAAAATCTAAATACAACAGAAGAGTTTTAATTTACCAAACTACTTTAAAATCATATCTGAACTGGAAAATGTTTGATATGTGATAAAAAAATACAAACATTTCTTTAAACTACATTTTTCAGTTTGTGGGATCAAGCGATATCTATATATACCAGAAAATTAGATTATATGTGAAATCAATAAAAAAATGCCCTCGCATTAAATTATTTTGCTAATTTTATTGTAGGGCTTTTAATTTGAGTGCAAAAAAATCGGTAAAGAATACCCAGGAAAAAGTTTTAAGATGTAACGCGCTATAATTTATCTATTTGAATGAAACTGTTAATGGAAAATTAAAAACGCGAAGTACATAGTGGGTATCAAAAAAGTAAATCTTATTTCCTATCTGAATGGCTACAAGCTTGGGTATCACAGAGAAAGAAGTGACCCGAATGTTGTGCTAGATACATGCAGGTCTTTTGCATACCTTTACTGGAATTTCAATTTTCCTCGACTTTTCTCGCTCATTTCTGATCGCCCTCGGGTTCAAAATTGGAATATGCAATACGTGCTTCTGGGTGATAGGTTTTTATTACGAAAAGGTGATATCTCTAGAACTCTTCTATCTATATTTACGTGGCATTTGACATCCTGTGACAAGATTTTTTTTTCAATACTGGTACAGAGCTCGTTTCAAAGGAAATCAATCTTCTCCAAAAGCTATTTTAGTAGATATTCTCGACAACATTCAATTAAAATAGAAGTCCTATTAATTTTTGGATCTTAATAAAAAAGATTCTAATTTTACTTTTAGAAGTTTAAAAACACTTTTCGAACTAATTAATAAAAACAGTTACAAGTAAAAAACTTACTCAGGGAGGTCATATTTTTAGACTTGTGTTAAGAATTTTGTCGTGCTTTTGTTATTCGCGTTGAGAAGAGTAGTGGTGTTCAGGTAACTCAACTAGAAAAAGCTTTGTCATGGGTAAAAGGTAAAGGCTCGAGTAGTTGAAGGTACGAGGTATGAGTGAAAAGGTCGTTTACGTTGAATTAACCTATATATTTCACGTGTTCGTTGTAATTTTGAAAAATTTTATTTTTATGAATAATATACAGTATTGGCCTGACTTTTATTATTATTTTCGACCGCTGAAAAACTACTTCACGATATGCGACCCCATTCTTTGTTAAAATTTCATGCAATTTAATTCGGTAAATGCCAATATTAAAACACAAAACATTTTAATATCATATTTGAATGGAGTTCACAGTCCAAAACGCTCTCAAAACAGGGAAAATTGGACGATTATTCACGAAAATAGGGGAATATAGTACATTATGTAACAAGGGGCGAAAGAAGCAGATTTTTACCGCGGGCAGTGACCTAAGGGAAAAATCTACTTTGATCCCGTTTTGCATATAAATCGACTTTCGACCGTGGCCACCTTTTAGTCCAGAAAAGCGGGTCCGATGCATTTTTCTATAGCTTTTTAAAAAATTGTAAAAGAAAAAATTTCCATTTTACTTTTGCCCCGCAATTTTACTTTCCGGAACCTTTACGGAAAATATATTCTTCTTTCGTCCCTATTTTCAGGAGCAAAAGGAGGCCATTTCGGTCGACTGTGAAATAAAAGTATTTTAAAAAACTTAAGGGATAGTTATTATATTATATTTAAAAGCTTTGAAGTCGAGGTATGTGGGCGTCGTTTCTATAAGTTGCAGTCAACGTTTTTATTTTTGGCTTTAAGTCGGGAATGATACTGAGACCTATATTGAATTAATTGGGACTACACTAGAAGAATTTGTCCGGCAATATGCTACTGTACGTAACAATATCCCAATTCCCAACCATAAAGGTCCTTTTCAAGCGGATACCCAGACACGTTGCGTTTTCAACCATATGGTTGAATTTTCATCTAAAAAATATCAATTTTGTATCAACATAAACAAATTTATCAAAGAATGTTTTAGGCATTTTCTTTCCCCTTCTAAGTCCGGAAAGATACATTTTCAATCAAGAGAGATTATTTTTCATCCAAATAGTTGAACTTTCAAGCAAACGGACTAATTTTTAACAAAATAGTTTGATTGTATACATATATTCTGTAGTTAAATTGTCGACCAGCAAAAATAAATATTCAGAGTAATCGTCGCATTAAAAAAAATAATAATCTTCAAATTTGAACAGTTACATCTTTAAACAAATAGTTAAAGCTTTAAACCAAACAAACACATTTTCTAGAAGACAGGTGAATTTTGAACCAATAATTTTTCTACCAAGGAAGTTGAATTTACAACAAAGTACATCAGTTTTACACCAAATAGTTGAACTTGTAATAAAAAGCGATGGAAACAAAAAAAGATTTTTGAAGAAAATTATTAACCAAAATTGTTAACGAATAAAGTAAATTTTTAACAAGGCAGTTCAAATTAAAATTATAGTTGAGTTTTTAATAAAGGAATTTGAATTTAAAATGGAAAATTTAATAGTTTAATGGATAACTAAAAATATAGATACTATTGATCTTCAAAAACAAGAAGGCCAAAAGAAGCGAAGAACTTTCTGAAAATTCGGACTTACTTCAGAAAGTGATTTTAAACAAGGTTTGAAGTCCAAACAAAAAGTCGTGAAAATATTCCTAGTTTTTCATGTAAATCAGGTTGCTGGAATACCTTGTCTCATTTCCGCATATTTTTCGCAGATTGAGTGGAACGTATTGCCACGTTGATTCTGTCCCAGCGTGGAATTTTGCCATATCCCACCTCCCCCATAAAATGTCTACGTGGTATATAGATGACCCCTAGTTAAATTTTGAGTTACAGAAATTAATTTTCACAAAAAACAAGACAAATTTGAACAGCATAGTTAACTATTAAACTAATAAAATTAATTTTTAAAGAAGTAATTCAACTGTCAACTGAGCTGATGAATTTACAATAAAAAAAGGTTAATTTTTAATTAAAAATTTGAACGGTGAATTCTCCAATGTAAAAGCGATCAATTTTCAACCAAAATCGAATATCTAAATTTTAATTTATAAAAAATTGTGTCACAAAAAAGTAACTTTTAAAAAAATAGTTAAATATTTGACTAAAAACGATAAACTTTCAACAAAAATGATATAGATACATTTTTAGTTGAAAAACTTTAATTTCACTAAAAGAAGAGTTTTGAACCATATAGCTTAATGTGAAACGAATAAAATGTATTTTTATCAAAGAAGTTTAACTTTCTAAAAAGTTGTTAAATTTTCAACGAAAAAAGATAAATTCAAATTGAAAAATTTCATAGTTGAATTCTCAACTAAAGACGATTAATTTTCAGCAAAGAATAAATTAGTTAAATTTTTAGGTAGGAAGATTTATTTGTAACCAAAAACGGACTTCAAACAAAATAGTTCATTTTTTAACGCATTAGTAAAATTTTTATCTAAAAGAGATAAATTATGAACCAAAAAGATAATAGTAGCCTTTCAATTAAAAAGAACGAGCTTTTAATGACAAATAGTTGGATTTTCTTATTGGGTTCTAATAACTTAGTTCAAAATAAAGCAAAAGAATGAAAAACAGGCGAAGTTTCGTGAAAACAGAGAAAAAGGGGAATTCTTTAAAAGGTGGGAATGGGTGCAAATGTGTGAAGTTACATACTGCATTAAACCCTCACGTCTATATGGCAAATCGTCACAAACCATTTCATCACCTTCTATAAGTATGACGTAGTTTCAAAACGGCCGCTTTAACATTATGATATACGATAAAATTGATAATTATGATCAAATTTAAATTTTTTCACGTGTATAAGAAAGTTCGAAAGGAGACTACTAACAATAGCAACTCTTATTTTTACGTTAAGAAAAGTATGCAAAATGCTTGATAATATTATAAGTGGCTACTCCTTCTGATATTTGGGATGACTAGCAATTTTTTTATTTGGTCTGGATGTCCTGAAGAAATGCGTTTGATCAATCAGATTGCTTCAAATCCAATCCTTTAATAATAAAAATAAGCGTAGTGTAAATTTCCTTTCTCGCAAAAGTTAACAAAAATAAAAAATGAAGCTTTGTATCAATAATAATAAAAAATAGTTACACATTTATTTAAAGACATTAAATCAAAATTTTAAATTGTTTGCGTAGTTACTTTTATGATTAGGGGGCTGACGTATGTGCTCAGTAATTTTGCCGTAACTCGTCGATCACAATGCGGAAGGAACCTGCCGTGCTTTACACAACCCTTTCGCACGGGGAGTAAACGCCTGTGAAATAACGGATAAGTTAATACGCGACAGCCAGAACCAGCGTGATTTAAGACCCTCAGTATTTCTTTCATGGCTGCTTACGATTCTTGACACAAACCTTTTCCCTGAGGATTCAAGCAACAAAAAAGAAGGACGCGCCATAACTTTTTACGAAATTAACTCACTTGATGCTGCTCGAAGAAACACCCTTTTATCATAACTTGTCATCCTGCTACTTACAAACTTAAGTCACAGAATAATTGTCATTCTTATATTTACTTTACGAACTATACAATTTCTTCTTTAAATGTTTTTAAAGATAAATTTAGTTTTAGAAAAATAATTATATGTAATAGTCGCAAGATTCAATAATAACTTTCTCCACATTAAAGTTCTATCTTTCAGATTACTTATTGCTGGCTTTTGTCTTATGATTTTTGTTCTAACACCACCTAGTTTGACAGATTTTGTTTTAGTTGGAATGTCAAATTCACGTCTTTTATAATTAGATGCAGTTTTAGGGAAGTTTTTTTACAAGAGGAACTAATTGAGCTAAAGGTACTTTTCGAAAATCGAAAAAGGGTAAAACATCAAAATGCATAAAAAGCAAGAATGTTATCGATATGAAAATATATTTATTAATTCACAAACCCACAAGGTCGTTAATGCTTTAAAGTACCACTGTGGGTCAATTGGTTGCAGGTTAAACTTAAATTAGTTAACTAATTATTTCAACACTCTACCCAAGATTTCACCAAAGGCAAAGTGCAGAATCACTTTCAATACCAATTCCTGACAACGTCATATTAGAGCAATTGCTTACAGAATTTGTATGTATAAAAACATAACCTCTGAAAAGAAGCGCCTTCGTATATACCACGCAATAACAATTCCGCGCTAACTACGCGTACTACTGCATGCAACATTTATTTATACCCGTTTGTATGTTTTTTATTCTTACGCTTTCTTGAATACACATAGAACAATGGAACTAAAACTATTTTCTACTACAAAGGAAAGCATTCAGCTACAGCTATTACTGACAGAGTACACGTTTTAGCTTGCCAGAAATCCAGGTGTGCTATACTCGAGCCCTATGCTATATTCGAGCCATATTCCTTACATATGCCAAAAATTATAAAATTGCCCAAAAAATTAATCCACGCTGTCAATCTTACTGTTCTCGATTGAAAAACTTTCAATAACGAATCTATAAAATTGACTAAATTTCAATCTTAATTACACCGAATTTTGGGACGATGAAGTACTTTGTAAATTAAAGTAAAATGGTATGAAAGGCAATATAGCTAGTTTACTTATTATTTCAAATTATGATTATTAATTATGTTAAGGAGATTTAAATTAAATCATGTATGTATATTAATCAAATTTTAGCCAATAAAAATTATTAAAATGTACACAGTGCACTATTTTGGCTAATATTGAACATTTGTCATTCGTCGAGCAGAATCTTGTAAATTATTGCTAATGGTGAGGATAGTGTTCGTTACAGGAAGAGAGAAAATTGAAGATGGTAAAATATACAGTTTTGAGGTATGACAATTTGCCCAGAAAGATTGAAACTGGGGTAAATCTTGAGAAGAAAGAGAATAATATTTGCGGTTCACTGAAGTGATTAATTACATGGTACCTATGGACAATAGGGGCTGTGAGAAACAAAGAAAGGATAGCTTGCGAGGTCGACAAGAGCATAGTATCTCGCCTCTGAAAATATAATGAAGTCTTTTTACGCTAAATAGCTGTTGCACTTACTTCGTAACTAAGTCTAGTATATTAAATTTTACCATAACTGATGAAAGTAACTACACTACTCACATAGTGGCTATACAGAAGAGCTATATGTATAGTATAATGAAGCCTGTTGCTCATCATGTGTTGCTTCGTTTCATCAGATTTTTCATGCAGCTAATTAAAGTACTTCAGAAAGTGTTTTTTTCCTTTCGCGTATTAAGAATTTGAAGGAAATAATATGAATAATATCAAATCAGAAATCTTATCTTTCTAATTTGAAACTTAATCTCTGATTCAAAATCACTTCTTATTATAGATGGAAATATGGAATCAGAACTGAGCTAAGTTCCTTCTTAAAGGTTAATAGGGAAGGGTAAGGCTAAAACGATTATTTCAATTTGCATATTAGCATATTACTGGTACTTATTCGTAAGAAACTGCATAGAGTTAATTTAAAATGTATATCGTGCCAACTTACATAAAAATCGATGAGCGTACCTATCGCTCAAAAAAGATGAAATTCCATGTAAATTTAGGAGTCTCCTTAAATTTAGGGTCTACTTTCAATGCTTCTCGTGTCAAGCTTGTATTAGAAAAGTGTTATATTACCTACTATTATGCCTACTGTTTTACCTATTTTTAACTAACCTTGCACTTCATGAAATTATATAACGTGAGCCTTCCCAGGAGCACGAATCTATTTTTATGTAATTAGATTTCTGATTCACAATGCTAGGATTCTAGAATTGCGTAATTTAATTATGAAATGATACTCCAATTTTTTATAAAAAAAACTTTTCTGAGAACTTAATTAACCTCTAATCTACTTAACAATTTCAAATAATAGGTGTTTGAACGCTTGAAAAAGGTATTGAACTGTTTATTAAGTTTATCTTGTTGCATCTTATTGCATCTTATCTTTTGGGCTCTCAAATGAGCACAACGTGAAAAAAATACCGATCTGACCTCGATCAGGGCCAGACCGGGACTCCTGATCGGGAAACCCGATAGGTCTTATTATAATCAATTTAGGAATTTCGCGAATAAAACTCGAAACTAGTGAATGGTCATCTCCTTTCGACGGCCACCTCAAGCTTTGGAAATTACAAAAAAGTTTCAATGTTACTTAGAACCTCCGTGGCTTCTATATAGTGCAAGTAATAGCTTAGTATTTTAAGTTAAAATTAAAGTAGTACGAGCATGTAAAGAAAAGTTGTCAGAAAAAAATGTTTGTAGATGCTACAAGTTGCCAGGAAAAGGTTGGTTTTTAATGAAAAAATTCTAAATAACCAGAAATATTTTATTTACCAATTTTTATTCCTTGCCCAAATTTTGTTTGTCATAGCACTTCTTAACAAATTAAAAAAATACAATCCTAATAAATAATAGCTTCATATTTCGGCAGAAAGATACCCTACAACTTGACCTTTTCGAATATTTCCAAACAAATTTCAGTTGTCACTTGAAGAATGAGAAGAAATTTAAAAATATCCATAATTTACAATTTATTAACATTTTTCTGTAAGCAAATTCAATTTTCTGCCAATTGTTTTACTTCTTGAAAATCCGGAAAGGTAGTTGTATATAATATTTTCACCAGAAAATTGAGCTATCATCTATTAGGATCACTTTATTTTTTTTAAATTTGCTAAGAAGCAATATAGACAAAAATACATTCACAAGAAATGAAAATTTACAAATAATGTATTGCTGGTTATTTAACATATCCTTTAAAAAATATGCATTTAATTAATTTTTAATGCTATTATTCATAATAAACAAGAAAAATAATATTTTTTAGCATTTTTAACTGTGCGCGAATAGCAACCAATTAGATGACGAGTTCAACGCATGAGCAGTTGAGTAACGAGCTCTCTTTGGGAGCATTGCTTAATTGGTGATTTCATTCTACTATTTCATTCCAAAATTAATGTTATTAAAAGTTGTCCTAAATGTGTTTCTATAATTTTGCCTGAAACGGTGTTGATGTCAGCAGGGAATTGATTTCCTAGAGACTAAATTTCCAAATTTATAAATTGAACGGGCTGAACAATATTAACGTTTGAAACACTTACATTGCCATCTATAATAATTTTATTCATATTTATTGAAAGAAGGCAATTTAATTTATTATTATTTATTATTAACTCGTGGCGTACTCATCTTAGGAATTTTCAATACATAATTGATATAATATATTAAAAACGAACAATATTCGAATTTCACTGCACTATGAGAAAATAATAAGCAGCACTAGTTTTTTTAGCGCATGGAGATGGCCTTTCAGTAGGGAATCGGTCTGGTCCAAGTATTGGCCACAGAGTTCTACCGATTTGGGCCAGATCGGTAAAAAACGTCGTCTGGTACGTCATTTACAGCCATAAGAAAACCAGAGAAATAGAAAAAATTCGGCATACAAAACAGGAAATATTCCATATTTTCTATTTCCCCCTGTAAAATGGTCTCTGCGAGATCTAAAATTGTTTGTGGATTCAAAACGTAAGGAACTATAATCATTTACATTGTATGAACTGAATGCCAAGTTTTGAAAAATTAAGCCAAATAACTATCAATCTTTTTTGTAAATAAAAGCACTATAGGCGACAAGGGAAGCGGATTATGATAAAGAAGCAGATATTACCACAAACTCAGAAACTTGGTCGCGAATAATGAATTTGTTAATCCTTTTGGCAAAGATCCTTCCTTCCCCATTCTTAAAGTCTTTAATTTTTGTTATCTAAACCTTGTTTTTAGTGGAGAAAATTGACAAAATCACATTTTAAATTGGTTCTGTCTTAATCCTGACACAACCGACGTCCCCTCCCTCTATTCAGCTCCCCCTTCCTTCGCTTGTGAGGTCCATACATTTAGACTCAACCGTATGATTTTATTTTGTAAATTTTGATTCTCTTTTGCATTATTCTCATAGTATTTAGAGCAAACGGTAATCTTCGATGTCATGAATTATCGGCCAAGTCCTATGTATTTTTTACCGCCTTCTTAATTTCGAAATAAATGCCTATTCAATGGCCTCTCGTCCATTGAATTTTTTGTTTTCAAAGGAAAAGCTGTTTTTTTAGAAATTTTTCATATGCTTCTCATTTGAGACAAGGGGTTCTTTTGTTGTCAAAAAACACAAACTCTGATGTGCATTGTGAACTGATACCTTTTCTTTAAATTTCTTAAATTTTATTGCTATATTTTATTTTATTTCAAAATGAGAAAGAGGAAAAAATACATTGTTGCTCGATAAGTAGTGACGTTGTAGAATATCATTTCCCTTACGGATGGTGAAATAATATTACATTCATTATAATCATGTATATTTTGCATTTAACGTACTGTTGTTTGAAAACTTGTATTTGGAATTTCAAAGTCCTGTGTGGTTTTAGTATAAACGGTGAAAGTTGCTTCTATCTCTCCGTTTCGTTTAGAAACCATCTTATAGCAAAAACCCCTGCAGCTATTTATAATCTACTCAGAACCAAATTGCATTTAAAGTAAAATTATAATTATATTAATGTAAAACAATATGACATTATGTAAGTATACTCTTTAACATAAAACGTTTGATAACAATTCAGAGTCTGAAAGTATAGTTACTTATTCTAGAAACTCTAAATTATTTATTGATAATTTAATAACGTTTATTCATTTAGTTAATCCCATAAACAAATTTCTCCAGTTGGCCCCAATACAACCAGGTTTTTAGCCGGATTCCGGAGCCGGCCGGGCTACACTTTTCTCGAATCACGTAGTCCAGAGCCGGCCGGTTACTGCCTGGGACAACCCTGGTCATATTCCATCGACGGGAGCCGGCCGGGCATTGGTCAGGTTAAGTTTTTCGTAGAAACTAGACAATTTTTAAGAGCTGGCACATTATGAAAGATATAATTATGAACGCTAATACATTATTATTCAAAAAGTATAGTTTAAAGTCTTATTAGATCAGTGAAACAGAAATGAGCTTTTTAAAATTCTTTAAAAAAAAATTTAATTTTTTCGAATGAATTTACTTTTTAAATTAAACTTTTTGTATAGACTTCTCCATTTTCAGACAATATTTAGCCTGTTCACTTTCAAATTTACCGCCATATATAGCGCCTGCTGCGTCTTGCGTCTGCATAGACAATCCGTAATTTTTAGTTTCGCGCCTGGAACAGGCCCTTAGGAACCTTATTTCCGTAATAAGTTTGAAAAGCCCACTTAGTGCGCAAATAATTATTATTTTTAATACAAATATACTGCTGTGTAAACATTTTTTCCTTTCTTCCTTCCTAACCTTGAATCACCACGTGGTTTCCAAATTGCTACGAGATTCTATCATCAGGGATTAAAATTGTGCTCCTATTTT
>JAAAKG020146162.1:0-32663 GCA_010014905.2 Druon quercuslanigerum
ATTTTTGTGAACGCTTTTTCTATTTATTTAAATAACATGAACATTAAGAAATGCATCACCCAGAAATATTTTATTTAAAATTATTGTATAATTCATGAAATATATGCATAAAAATTTTAATTATTTAGATTTTGAAATTTTACGATTCGGATATTTTATCATTCGGTAATTTTCTGTAGCAAATTTTATTATTTGTGAATTTTCCAATTCGGTAATAATATTAACTTCCGGGATTAATATTATTCGTGAATTTCTCAATTTCGTAATATTATAAACTGTCGTGAATCTTATTATTTAAAAATTTTCCAATTTGGGAATTTTATTATTCAGCAATTTTCCAATTCGGTATTTTTATTTTTGCACAATTTTATTTTTCGCGAATTTTAATGTTCGGAAATTTTCCAATTCGGTATTTTTATTTTTCGTTAATTTTATGGTGCGTTAATTTTATTATTTGGGACTTTTCCATTTCGATATTTTTTAATTTTGGGAAATTTTATTATTCGCGAATTTTAATATTCGGCAATTTTCCAATTCGGTATTTTTATTTTTCGGAAATTTTATGGTGCGTTAATTTTATTATTTGGGAGTTTTCCATTTCGGTATTTTTTAATTTTGGGAAATTTTATTATTCGCGAATTTTAATATTCGGAAATTTTCACATTCGGTATTTTTATTTTTCGGAAATTTTACTGTGCGTTAATTTTATTATTCGGGAATTTTCCAATTCTGTATTTTTATTTTTCCCCAATTTTATTATTCGCGAATTTTAATATTCGGGAATTTTCCAATTCGGTATTTTTATTTTTTGGCAATTTTATTTTTCGTAAATTTTATTACTCGGGAAATTTCAAATTTGGCTATTTTGCAGTGTCGGGAATTTTATTTTTCGAGATTTTTCAGTCATCCTATTTTATTGATGAGTGAAAAGTTATAAACTTTAAAAAAAATCTTGCAAAAGTCAGGGAATTTCTAGAACTTTCAAAATGTGTCAAGCAGATTAAATTTGTAATTTTTTGATTCCAATTGGAAATTGTTTTATTCCGTTTATAATAAATTCTAGCTTTAAAATATTACAAGTTTAAGATTTTGGTCTTTAATTATTAATGGTCCTGGAAAAATATCAAATTGTTTGTTTTTTATTGAACTATTTTGTAGAAAATTAACTTGTTGCTTAAAATTCATATTTTGGTGCTAGATAAGTGAATTGCATCTTTCTTAGATAAAAATGCAACTGTTTGGTTGAAAAATCAACAGTTCTTTTTAAAAGATATACTTTTTAGTCAAAAACCTAAATGTTTTGTTGAAAATCAAATTATTGCATAAAAAATTTATTTGTCTCAAATTCTTATTTTGTTGTTGAAAAGTCAACTAAACATTTTTTCAGAAGAAAACGTGTGTGTGTGTGTGTGTGTGTGTGTGTGAGGGGCTTAGAAATATCCAGAATTGCGATTTCTTCGGGGAAAAGATTTCTGCAAAAGCAGAACAGATTGCGTACGAGTTTGCCTCGACACGCCTTCGCGACCTTATCGCCTCCTGCTAATCGAATTGTTTCGATTGATCCGCGAACGCTGATCATAATCCGTAATAGTAGACTCGACCCTTAAACAATTTCACATTCTATTTTACGACATAATTAGATAAATGACCGGTGAATTCTCCAGTGATTATGAAACAATTTCTATAGTAGAATTGCAAATGATTGTCTGACCATAGTCTGGATTTTTCTACTTAAACTTTTTAAACCTTGGACAAGTCTTTTTATTAAATTTATCTAAATAGTTCATAGTTATTTTTTTAAATTTTGAAATTCGTCTATTATATTTTTCGTTTATAATTTATCTCTTTCGTTTAAAAATTTGATCATTTTGTTGAAAATTTAACTTCTTTGTAAGAAATTCGCTTTTTTTGGCTTGAACGTCCCACAATTCTTTTTTTTATTTTTATTCTAAATTTAAATCCTTCTTCGTTGAAATATCAACTATCACGATTTTTGAAAATTATTCTTTTGTGTTTGAAAATTGAATTACTTTATTAAAAATTGATTTTGTTAGTTAAGGATTCATGATTTTAATTCAAAATTAATTTCTTCGGTTGAAAATTTAACTATTTTGTTTAAACGTTATTTTTTGTGCTTAATCCTAATTTTCTTTTAGCTAAAAATTCATGTTCTTTCTTGAAAATTCATTCTTTCTGGTTGACTTAATCTGTTTTCAATTTAAAATTAAAACCGATTTTCGCTAAAAATTCAATCACTAAGTTCAAATTTGTAATGCTTTGTTAATTTTTTTTTCTTTTTGACCAACATGCATCTCCAAGATTAAAAATTCTACTATTTTGTTGAAAATTAACTTTTTTGTTGAAAATTCGTCTTATTCAGTTAAAAATTAATTTCTCGTGGCAAAATTGATCTGTTTGGTTTGCAACTTCTCCTGTTTGGTTGAAAATTAATTATTTTGGCTCAGAATAGGACTTTTTTTAGAAATGATTTTTTTTTTAATTTAACTTCTTGGTTGAAATTTGTACCACTTTGTTGAAAAATCATTTTTGCTGGTTAAAGATTCATGATTTCAGTGGAAAATTCATCTCTTAAGTTAAAATTTTAGCTATTTTTTTTGAACAAATTTTTTTAACAAAGATTATTTTCAATAACTTAAAATTTAACTATTATAATGCAGGTTGAAAATAGACCTTTTCTGTTAAAAATTAAGCTACTTGGTAAAAATTTATGTGTTTCGTTAAAAAGTGCTCTTTTCAACAAAAAATTTATATTCTCAATTAAAAAGTCCAGTATATGTTAGTATTTTGTTAGAAATTGGTCTTTTCAGTTAAAAATTGAACTATTTTGAACAAAAATCACGTTTTTTATAGAATTTTAATTTTTTCAGAATATTGAGATTCTTAGTTAACAACTCATGTTCTTGTTTTAAAACTGCACAATTTTGTTGAACATTAAATTATTTGGTTGCAAATTCATATTTTCCGTTGAGAATTAAACTATTTGTCAAAAATTATGTATTTTCTTAAAAATTTGTCTTTTGAGCGGGAAATTAATTTTCTTAGTTAAAAATATAACAATTTTGTGAAAAAATTATATATTTTGTAGATTTTTCATTTTTTTAGAAAAATGAAATTCTTAGTTAAAAACTCATATTTTTGCCTGAAAACTGTACAATTTTTGGAAAAATTTAATAATTTGGTTAAACATTCAACTTCTTCTTCGAAAATTGAAATATTTTGGACAGAAATTTAACTATTTTGTGGATAAATGTTTTTTTTTTGAAAAATAATTTTTTTTAAATGAAAATTTAAGTATTTCATTCTTTTTTTTATAAATATGTCCTTTTGATTTGAAAATACAACTATTTAGTTGAAAATTTTCACATTTTTAAAGAAAATTATATTACAGATTGCTCTTCTTCAGTTAAAAATTCAACTTAAAGGTTTAAAATTGACGTAACTTGCTAAAAATTGGTATGTTTAGAACAAAATTAACATTATTGTTTGAAAATTAAACTGTTTGGTTGAAAATTTCTGCATTTTCTTAAATTTTATTTTTTTTGTAGGAAAATAAAAATCTTGGTAGGAAATTGATCTTTTTATTTCAAAACTTAACTATTTTCTTGGAAGTTTAAGTACTTGGTTGAAAATTCAACTTCTTGGTTAAAGATTTCAATATTATGGTGAAATACTTAATTATTTTTTTTGCAAATTCAACTTTTTGGTAGAAAATTAATAATTTTCAATTAATATTTAACTGAGCATTTTTCAAACATTAATTTTGTTAAAGTTGAAAACTCTTTGTTTTTTTCGTTTGAAAATTAATTTTTGTAACTGAAAATTTAACTCTCTCAGTTTTTTATGTAAATTTATGCTTTTTAGTGGAAAATTCAATTATGTGCCTGGAAATCGGTGTATTTTGTTAAAATTTTTTGTTTTCAATAAACAATTATTATTTATCTTTTTGATGAAGAACTGAACTATTTTCCGAAAATTAAACTATTTGTTTGAAAACTCAAATACTTGGTTAAAATATAAAATATTTTAGTGATAAAATAGACTATTTTGTTGCAAATTCAATTTTTTGGTAGAAAATTAATCTTTCTCGTTCAAAATTAAGCTATTGGTAAAAAATAAAAAATTTTTTTTGACTTTATCATAGAATTATTATTCTTGGTTAATAATTCAATTATTTGGTAAAAAATTCGTGTTTTTTTTTAATTTTAATTTTTTGTAGGTAATTAATAATTTTGGTTCAAAAGTCTTCTTTTTTGTTGTTAACTTAACTATTTGGTTCATAATAAATCTCCTTAGTTAAAAAATTAAACGTTTAAGAATGTATTTTTTGAACTAAAAACTGAAATCTTCAATTTTTACATTTTCATCACTTATGATTGAGAAAGTATTAGAATTTTCGCAAGTTCGACACCCCAGTTTTTCAACGAATCTCCGTTGAGTAAGCGCATTTTGAAAATTTTTGAGACCACTTTTTTCTGAACTTAAAAATTCTATATAGTATTAAAAAAGGCGAACAATTCATCTTCGTGACTTTTTTCAATAAAAATAATATTCTCAGAGTTATAGCATTTTCAAAATTTTTGTAAATAATCGAAAATCGAAATTTTAGGCCAAACAACGCACGATATAAAAAAATGTCGAAGAAAGAAAAGCATTGCTTCTTGAAAGGCCTTCAAGATTATCATAACAACTTTCTGGATTTTCTTGAAAAATCGAGAATTCAAGTTTTGATTGCACAAAAAGTAATTAAAAATCAAAAAATCGATTTTTTGGTAAAACTATGCGGGTTAAGAATTTACAAAAAGTGTGATACCAAAAAATATCTACAAGTTAGTTATTAATCACTTCGTGATAGGACGCGTGCTTTTTATTTTATTCGTAAAATATGGTATTGAAAATAAAAAAAAAGTAACAAAATTTGTGGAAAAACGCCAGAAGTGTCGAAAAAAAATGATTGAATACATTTGTTTACCCGAAAAAGAGCTACCAATTTGTTATGAATCACTTTTTGGTAGGAGACGTAGTTTGGGCTTTGATCAAAAAAATGGCATTAAAAATAAAAATTAAGAATTTGTGGAAAAACGACGCAAACTGCGAAAAAAAGTCTCAAAGCTTTTATAGCTTTTGGAAAATTCTGCAAAATGTCTTTTAATCATTTTTCAATAGGACTCTTAATTTTGTTTGTATTTATCAAAAGTTATGTGCAGAAAATGAAAATTTCAATATTACGCCAAAAGACACGAGATACATGAAAAATCTAAAAGAACACTTGTAGTACATTTTGCTTAATTCATAAAAAATAATATGAAAACAAAAATTCTTTTCTTAAAGGAATTGAATTTAAAAAAATTGAATTAAAATAACTGTAGTTTATTTATTTATTTTATGGTGGTTTAGAAAATATGCATTTACAAATGTCTGACAAAAATCGACCGCGCTTTGAGCAACTTAATCTTTACCTATACTTGATTAAGTAGAAAATTCAGAATAGGAAGACGTATATAAACACTGCTATCTAAAACGGATCTTTTTGAAAAAGTTTCTTTCAAGCATTCCAAAATGCAATAAATTAATATCCGAGCGCGAAGAGCGAGATTCAAGATTGTGCCAGATTTTTTTCATTTTATTATTTATATTTCAATTATCTGTTTCAATAAACATAAAACATAAATAATAATTAAAAAGTGGAACCGCTCTCCCCAATCCTTTTTTGAGTTGATTTCAGATTTGAACATACCCTAAGACACTTGACTATTTATGGATAATAAAATTTGTGCCAATTTGCATATTTACCCACAGCAATATAAAAAGTGAATTCAAGTAGAAATTGTAGTTGTCGGGCAGACTAAACTGTGCAATTCGAAAGGAGAAGTTATTGCCCTAGTGGAGAGTATAAGGATAAGGTACACAATGTATGTACTCGCAAATGCGTATGGATAGAAAGAAAAGTCTGGATGCTACTTCGAAAGAGATCGTAGGACAATGATAACTGCAGGATCCGCCCACCTAGCAATACCTTGCCGGCAATCGTAACACCACTTTATTGCCACGTTCTGCAAAGCCCGGGGATTCCCCAGCGTAGGTGCTTCTTTCTTTTCAATTTTTTTTTTTTTTCTGAACAGTTCAAATTTCAAATTCCTTTTGTCCTCTCTTCCTTACATTCCTTTTTCACACTTGCATAATAGCGGTCTGAATATAAATAGAAATTAAGAGACATATTTCCGAGACTTTATATGCACTTAAAATCCAGGGTGTATGGATAGACTTGAATTGGCATTTAACCAAAATTAATTCAAATAAATAGATTTCGATTTTTTTTTATTTATGCAGAATATAATTAAAGAGGGGGAAACAAATTCTAAAAAAAAAAGTTTTGAACCAATTAATTTTAAATGTAACAATTTTTGAACAAAATCGTTAAATTTTGGAAGAAAGAGAAGAAATTTTAACCAAAGAGACAATTTGTGAACTAAAGAAATAAATATTTCATTACAGTAATGAATCTTCAACCAAAGAATTACTTTTTACCAAAATTGTTGAATTTTAGACAAAGTAGATTCATTGTAACCAAAAAAGATAGATTTTCCAGAAAATAATTGTTCTTTTAACCAAACAGAATACTTTAAAAAAAAATTGTTTAATATTCAACAAAGTACGTTACGTATTAGGTAAACAGATTTAAATCCAATAATGAGATTTTTTAACCAAAAAGAATCCTTTTCTACCAAAAAAACGAATTAAAAAAAAAAATACACGAGTATCCAACAAAAAATTAATTATCAGCCAAATAATTGTAATTTGTATCAAATTAGTTAAATTCTTATACGAAAAGGGAAATTTTGAACCAAAGAAAAACAGACTTTTGAACCAAATTGTTGAACTTTATACAAAGTCGATCCATTTTTAATAAAAAAAATACGGTTTTACCACAAAATAGTTGCCCTTTTAACAAATAAGAAATACATTTTAACAAAATTGTT
This sequence comes from Druon quercuslanigerum, assembly GCA_010014905.2. Lineage (NCBI taxonomy): Eukaryota > Metazoa > Arthropoda > Insecta > Hymenoptera > Cynipidae > Druon > Druon quercuslanigerum. The sequence goes on from JAAAKG020146162.1 coordinate 6,999, forward strand.
TAATATTTAAGAAAGTATATTTTTTTTAACTAAACATTTAAATTATAAAATAAAAATATATTTTTTTAACCAAGAAGAATCGTTGTCTGCTGAGAAAGACGAATTTAAAAATAAAAACTCGAGTTTTCAACCAAAAATTAATTTTTAACCAAGTAATTGGAATTTCTACTAAAGTAGTGGTACTCTTATCCGAAAAAGACGAAATTGTTAACAAAGAGTTTAATTTTTATTAAAAAAATAACTTTCACAAACTATTTTTAAACAAATAAAATTTTAACCCAGAAGAATATTTTTTACAAACTAGATACACTTTTAACAAAATAGTTAAATTTTCAAGTAAAAAAATATTAATTTTCTGCCAAATAGTTCAATTTTTAAGTAAAAAGATACACTTTCTACTAGAAATGAAATAACTAACCAAATGAATTAAGTTTAACACAAAAAGTTTATTGTCAACGAAATAGTTAAATTTTCTATTAAATTACTTGAAGAGATAAATTATCAACGAAAAATGTAATAATTCTTATTTTAACCAAAACTGATTTTAATTTCCAATAAAAAACAGTAAATTCAACAAAAAAGATTTTTTTTTAATAGATGAATGTTCAACCAAAATAATGAATTTTCAACAAAACAGTTGACTTTTAACATAAAAGTATACTCTTTATGTAAAATGTTTATTTTTCAACAAATTTATTAATTATTCAGTTTTCTAAATTAGAATCATTTTTAACGAAACAATTGAAATTTCAACCGAAAAGCTAAATTTTTTAACCGAAAAGCTTAACTTTGTACAAAAAAAATATAAATTTTCTACAATAAAAAAAAAATTTATTTTTAAACAAAGTGGTTGAATTATAAAAAAAATCAAATAAAAAAATTGAAAATATAAATAAAGAAAAATAAAAATATTTATTTTATGCCAAATAGTCAAGTTTTCAATTCAAAGAGATACATTTTTAACGAAAATGAAATATTTGCATTACGAAGGAGCATGAATTTTCAACCAAAAATAATAATTTTCGACCGAGTTAGATGGCCATTAAAAAAAAAATTTACCCAAAAAAAGCGAACTTTAAAAAAATAAATAAATTTGCTACCGTCGAGATGAATTTTCAACTAAAATGAAGTCTAAAAAAAACCTTTTTTCTCGTAAAAAAGAATGAAAAAAATCTCCTCTTCACCTGGACAAAAAATAAATAAAATCAGGAAAGAAAAATTATATTTTTCATTTTTCATTCTTGTTTTTATTTACGGGAATCTTTAAGTTAACTTCGTTATTGAACGTTAAATAGGATTTTAATTTTATTTTAATCTTATTTCAATTTCTTAAATTTTAGGTTATTATAATTTAGTTCAAAATTCAATTATTTTTGTTTAAGTTTGTTTGTTAAAATTCGCCTTTTGGGATTGAAAATCTTTTCTTTGATTATAGACAAGGTAAAAATGATTTTTAAAGAAGAATAAGCTATTCTACGGTTAAACTAAACCCTCGATTTAAGTACAGTGTCGGGGATTGCTTACAAATAGCCTTGGCCCTATATCGGGAGAATCTAAACGCAAAGAGTCAGGGACGTGTAAACAATTTCTGTTGGATTTTTTTCATAGAAATTTTGTCTTGCTTACTTACTTTTAAATTTTGCGGAAGTTTAAACCCTCTTTCTCCCGCTTTTTTAAAACCATTCTATCAAAGCAGCCTCTAAAACCATATTATTACTTGTTTTCGAAAAATTTTTATTCATAAATTTATAATTTTTTATTTTATTGTTTCAATGTAATTCGCGACCTAACTTATTTTCCTTCGAGATTTTTAAAAATCATAACACAACCTAAACATAACCAAAATTGAAACACCTCGCTAAGCACTCAAAAGAAACTGACGCCTGTACTGACAGCTGGCGCAATTATCGGCTGGGGATACTGCCCCCTTTATTGCTCCACTACTGGTGGTGTCACGTGATTGACAGAGTTCACTCGAACCGGCGAACTGAGAAATTGCGTGGGCTAGCAGTTCTAAGAAGGCCTAAACCGCGGCTCTGGTGTTTTTAAATCATACATTATTTTTTTTACTTTTATCTGTTAGCAGTTTTTCTTTTGTAGAACCGTGTTCTTTCTTTATTTTTAGTAACATATACAAATTGTGTTAATTTCGCAATTTTCCCTAAGATTTCTATAAATACTCGAATGTATTTTACTAATCCTGTTACCTCTTGTGGAATCCTAAATGTAAAAAGTCAAATCTCTTTCACTTTCTCGTAAACTAGCTTGATAAATAAAGTAATAAAAATAAAAAAAGTAAGTCTTTTAAGAATATTATTTTAAGAATGAGGAAATTAGTTCGAAAAATAAAAATCGGTTAATTTAAAATATCTTCGCATTTTTATTTTATTGAAATATTCACTTTTCGCTATGCTGAGATAAGTCCTCATCAAGATTTTAATGAGAGACTGGTTCCAAGAATCAAAGAAACAATGCTGTTTATCTTTCTTGACAAGAAGTGGGGGGAAAATGGATAGATATAGTTTATGGATGGCCTCAGGGTCGAAAGATTCAATCAAGAATAACTGGAAGAATGAGAAAAAAAATATCAGTGGCGTTTAGAAAATTTGAAACATTTAGCTTAATGGCATTCTGAATCACAATTGCTGAAATTTGAATTTATATTGCAGACGTTTAAATTTAAACTTTCTATGACAGGCATAATTTTTTTTAAAGAAATAAAAAATCATTTATAACATCAAGGATACATTTTCGCATTCAATTATTATTATTATTTTTTTTTTCTTTCTTTAGATAAAAAATGCAGCAATTATTTAATCATAATGTTGCAGGTCTTATTTTAATTCTTGAAAGATTACCTAAAAATTTCTTCGGTACATTTTTGTTTTAAAATATTAATTAATTAATTTTTTTACTGAAAATTTATATTTTTAATTTTTGGTTTATAATTGATCTTTTTTAGTCGAAAATATAATTTGTTCTTTGAAAATTCATTCATTTGCTTGAAAAGTCATCATTCCACTTAAAAAGTCATCAAGTTGAACTATTCTATTAAAAATTCATTTTTTTGTCCACTATTTAAATTTTTAATTTTAAAATAAATAATTTGGTTGAAAATGGAACAATTTCATTGAAAATGTATTTTTTTCTTGGTTAAAAATTATTTTTCCAATCGGAAATTGAACTATTTCTCTTTTGGTTGAAAATGTATCTTTTTGATTTGCAATTATTTAGTTTATTATTATTATTATTAGCTTATTTATTTGAAAATTCTTTTTTTAAATAAAAATTGTTTTAACTGAAAACGTAACTATTTCATTGAAAATTCAACTGTTTGGACAAAAATGTACGTTTGGTTAAAAATTTAAATTTTCTTAACAAAATTTCATATTTGAAAAAATTAAAACTAAAACTAAAAACTTTACTCAAAACTAAACTTTTTCGTAAAAGATTTGACTATTTGGCTTAAAATCAAAGTCTTTTTTAAAAATTTGAATTTGTTATAAAAAATCTATTTCTTGTCAAAATTGCAACATTTTTGTTAAAAATCGATGTGTTATATTTGAGGATTCAAATATTTTGTTAAAAACTTGTATTCATTTTTTTAGGATCCATAATTTATTAAAATTAAATTTTTTTTTATTAATTCTAAAATAGAAATTTTTTTTTGAAAATTTAAGTATTCTCTTTTGTTTTTGAAATTGACCATATTTTGTTTAAAATTAAACTGTTTTGTAAGAAAATTTAATTATTACGCTCAAAACTCGAGTTTCCTTTTATTCGAATTTTTAATTAAAAAATCAATTTTTTTGTAAACAATGCAACTATTTGTTTGAAAAGAAATTTGTTGTGATAAAGGATTAAAGTATTTTTATTTAAAATTTTTATTCATTTTTTTCAAGATCCGTGATTTAAGTTAAAAATTTATCCTTGGTTAAAAATTACCTTTATTTATATGAAATTTAATTTTGAAAATTAAATTTGTTTAAAAATTTATTGACAAATAGAAAAAAAATTTTTTTCAATTCAAGTATTTTATGTTATTTTTTTTGAAATTGACCATTTTTAGTTCAAAAACTAAACTCTTTTGCAAAAAATGGAATTATTTCAATTAAAATTTAAGTATTTTCTTTAAAATTCATATTTTTTTCATTAAAAAATCGTTTTTTTTTTGTTTAAAATTCAACATCTTGATTGAAAATAAATTTTTTGTAATAAAGTATTCAAGTGGATCATTTAAAATTTGTATTAATTTTTTTTGGTCCATGATTTAAGTTAAAAATTTATCTTTGGTTGAAAATTACCTTTATTCATATGAAATTTAATTTTGAAAATTAAATTTTTTTAAAATTCATTTAAAAATAGAAAATGATTTTTTTTTTAAATTTAAGTATTCTATTTTGTTTTTGAAATTGACCATTTTTAGTTCAAAAACTAAACTCTTTTGCAAAAAATTTAATTATTTTTATTAAAATTCAAGTATTTTCTTTATAATTCATATTTTTTTCATTAAAAAATCGTTTTTTCTTGTCTAAAATTCAACATCTTGGTTGAAAATAAATTTGTTGTAATAAAGTATTCAAGTGCATTATTTAAAATTTATATTAAATATTTTTTGGTCCATGATTTAAGTTAAAAATTTATCTTCGGTTTAAAATGACCTTTATTTATATGAAATTTAATTTTGAAAATTAAATTTTTTTAAATTGATTTAAAAATAGAAAATGATTTTTTTTTTGAAAATTTAAGTATTCTATTTTGTTTTGTAAAAAATTGACCATTTTTAGTTCAAAAACTAAACTCTTTTGCAAAAAATTTAATTATTTTTATTAAGATTCAAGTATTTTCTTTAAAATTCATATTTTGTTCATTTAAAAATCGTTTTTTTTTGTCTAAAATTCAACATCTTGGTTGAAAATAAATTTGTTGTAATAAAGTATTCAAGTGGATTATTTCAAATTTGTATTAATTTTTTTTTGTTCATAATTTTAGTTCAAAATTTATCTCTTTAGTTGAAAATAAATTTTCCTAACTTAAAATTTAATTTATTGGTTTAAAAATTGATCTTTTTTTAGTTTAAACATTAAACTACTTATTCGAAAATGTTTTAAGTTTGTTGAAAATTGAAGAATTTATTTTAAAAATGATGTAATTTGTGTGAACATTCATCTTTGAGTTGATGATTCAATTTGTTTACAATTTAACTGTTTCACCGAAAGCTCCTCTTTTTTGTATGAAAAGTTAAGATTTTAAATGATATTTTTTTTCTTATTTGACTAGAAAAGTCTTTCGCAATCGAAAATTAAAAATTTTAAATTGTATCTTATTTAGTTCACAATTTGACCAGTTGTTTAAAATTGATTCTGTTTTTAGGATGCAACTACTTTATTGAAAATTGGTCGTTTGGGTTAAAATGCAACTGATTTTGATTTAAAATAAAAATTTCTCCTCGTTAAAATATCAAGTATCACATTTTTAGTGAAAATTCCTCTTTTTTGTTAAAAATTCAACTACGTGAATGAAAGTTGAACTACTTTCTTAATCTATAAGAAACAGTCAGATTTTACTAGACCCCCTCCATTGCAAATAGTTCAACGTTCTTTTCGGAAGACCACTAAACGAATGACTAAAAAAAAAAAATCCGATAGATTCCTCTACTTCTCAGGATACAATAGTCTCCCAATTTATAATTCGATGACGTAATTTCCCATAATAAAAATTAAAATAAGAAGTTCTAGATTGATTCTGAAGAATCTTGAGTCCTCTCTCCTTGAAGAGGAAGAGAAGGTAACCAGAGGAGGAGGCAGACTTTGGAGAGGGAGAGGATTAAGAAGAGCGACGATCTTAGAAGCTACGCAACTGTCATGGCGGTTACACGTGATTTTGAATCAACTACGATTCACTCCCGGTTTTATTCTCACTTTCAAAAAACTTAAAAGTAATTTAATAAAAAAAATTAAAATTAATAAATAATCCGAGTGGTAGTGCAACTAAACTTGAATTCAGTGTGAAGAAAAGTGCAACTTCAGTGTGAAGAAGAGTGCAGCTTCAGTGAAAACGGTACAAGTACTTATTATTTTTTGATAAGGCCCTGCAGTCATTTCCAATCAGATCCCAATTTCTCTAAAATCAAGAGTATTGATGATTTCACAAACCTTATAAATTATTATTTTTTTTTTTTAATAATGCTCAATTTGACCGTGGGAAACAAGGAAGATATCCTTTTCCGGATTGCGAAAGATTTTTCAATGTCGAGATTGATCGAGAAGATAAAGGCCTGAATAGTTGGGATAAGAAAAAGCATCATTGTTCGTGAATAGGATTAGTTCGATGACTTTCGTGCGGATCAGAAGAGGCCGAAGAAGAAGACCAATGTGGGGAATTGATCTCGAGTTACTTGACCGTTATCGGTGACAATCGACGAAAATTTGCGAATCTGATTATCAGCTTTTAGATTCAATCAATTCTCAGTGTGATGATGACTCATCTCTTATCTGTGACATATTTCGCGATTTTTCGCGATACCGATATCGATTACGTGGCTCTCCATTGGATCCACATCAGACAATGAACTCTAATATTTTCCACTCTGGATTTTGCAAATGCAACTTTGGATTTTTAATTCGGCAGGGAGAAGGTTCTCTACATTGAATCTTGGCAGGTACGATTCGCGCAAAAAAAAATGATGTGTTCATCAAAGCTCATCACGGCGATAAATTATTCCTAGCTGTACACCTTGAAACAGACAATCCACTGCGAGAGAAATGGTGCCAATTGAAAGATCCCTTTTCTCTTCAGATAGTTTAGTAATTTGTCATCGATTAATCACGTCTTAATGGTAATTACTATAATTTTTAAAAAAGTGAGGCCTCTCTGTCCTCGATTATTTCTCGTGATTTTTAAAAACCTCGGATCGTTTATCGCAGACTGAAAAGTTATAGATAAGGTGTTAATTTGTTTGCCTACTTGGTGGGTGTTCGAAAATTTCCTTACCTCTTATCTTTGCCTCGTTTATCACCTAATTATCCAAAGCAAAAGATAAGGATTTTGCGATCAATTTTGCAAAGAGTTTATTCGCACAGATATTTTTGAGAACTGACGGAAGAACCAGGTGTGACGAACTCGACCTGTGACCCAGAGCGATTGTTCAAATCCTCAGCGTTGAACCGTAACAACCTAATCTGCACTGCACTATGTCCAAAGTTCGACTTTTCGACGTTGGATCTCACGAATCCCTCCTTAATTTGTCAGTGCATCGAAAAAAGAATTTTTCTATATTGATTTTATTTCTCTTAAAATTTTACAAATTTTTTGAATTTTGATAGAAAAACTTGGCTAAGCTTGAATATTAAGTTAAGTCGAAATATTTTTCATCAGGGCTGAACATTTTTTAAATTTCGTTCTTCTGTCTTTATTTTGTGTCGATTCCACCTCCACCACAAAAAGTGAGATAAGTTTTTTTTTCAAATTTATGGATAACAGACTTAAGAGGGCAAAGTCATTTCAAAGGAAGGATAATAAAAAGAGTTTTCACTGAAACGGTACTGTAAATTAAATTTGAAAAGCTTTGTATCCCTGATAATTTTTTTAACAAAATAGTTTAATTTTTTATAAAAAAATGAATGTTTAATCAAGAAAATTAATTTTTTTACTGACAAGGACAAATTTTCTAGGAAATTATCAAAGTTTGAAACTATAAAGATAAATTTTCAACTAGGATGATAAATCTTGAAAAAAATTAATTTGTAACACATTGGTTCCACTTTAAACCAAGAAAAGAATTTCAAACAAGAAAAATGAATTTTTAAACGAGAAAATGAATTTTCTACTAAAGAAGACTATAGAAGAATTTTTATTTTAACTTTAAAAAGTTCATCTTAATTTAAAAAATTAATTTTTAAGAAAGTGTTTTCAATTTCAAGCAGATAGTTTATTTTTCAATCGAAAAATAATTTTAAATAAGATCAAAAGTATTTCAAGCCAACAAAAACAAATTTAAACAAAACACATGAAACTACTACCAAATCAAAATCAAATTTGTAACGAAGAAGATGACTTCGAACCAAAATGACGAATTCTTAACAAAATATTTAAATTGGTGAGCAATTAAGTTCATTTTTCTACAAAAAAGAATAACTTTGAATAAAGTACATAAATTTTAAACCAAATAGTTTACTTTTTAATAAGAAATTAATTTTCAACAAGAAAAAAAATAATTTTTTCAAAAAATAGTTAACTTTTACACCATAAAAATTAATTTTCTACCAAAAAATACATCTTTTTAGGAAAAAAATATTTTTTTACAAAAAAAGGTCAAAAAATATTAAAATATAACTAAAAGTATTCTTTCAGTTCAAAAAAATTATTCTTCATCCAAAAAATAAATTTCATTTTACTTTTAACAAAAAAGTTGAATTTTAAAGTCATAAAGAAATTTTCATCTTCAGCAAAAAGTTATTTTCCAACCAAGAAAAACTAATTTTTAAACAACAACGATAAACTTTCGACCAAAAATGATTTTTCATCGAAATAGTTGAATTTTAAAGCCGGGAAATTTAATTTGGATAAAAAAGACGAATACTCAAATGAATTTTTATTCTGTTAGTTAAATTTTTAAGTTATAATGATATTTTTGACCAGACAGATGAATTTTTTTAAAAAAGTTTATTTTTGAGCAAATTGTAAACGAATTTTCCACCATAAAAGACTAATTTCCATAAACTAAAGTTGAAATAAACAAAATAAATTATTTTTGTACCCAAAGGCGAATTTTATACAAAAATTTTGTTATCAACAAAAAAAGATGTATTTTCCTTAAAAAAATATGAAAATCTAATTTTGTATTCAAAAATACGAATTTCGAAAAAAATATTTGAATTTTTAACCAAGAAAGTTAGTTGTCTACTAAAAAACAAATAGTCGAATTTTCAAACCGAAAAGACGAATTTTTTACAAAACAGTTGAATTTTCGTCAAAAAATGATAATTTGTTTTAAATGTTGTTGAATTTTCAACCAAATAATTAATATTTTTACCAAATAACTAAACTTTTAACAAAATTGCTTACTTTTCAACAAAAATATTAGATTAGATTACTAAAAATATTGCTTTCCAAATAAATTTGTTCAAATTACAAAAATTGGTGTATTAACCCTAGTATATGGTAGAACCAACAATATTTCAAGGTTATTTTATCCAAATCATAAAAAAATTTCTTTTTTGATGGGAAAGAAGTACTCTTGTTTAAAATTTGATTATTTAATTGACAATTCATGTATTTTTCTGAAAATTCGTCTCTCTTAGTAGAATATAAATTTTTCCGTTTCAAAATGCAATTGTTGTCAGAAAAATTAATGTTTTTAAGTTAAGGATTCAAGTTTCTTTTTTTTTTTGAATTTCTGTTTTTTCGATATATTTAACTGATTCTGATTAAAAAGTAATATTATTTATGTTTCATTATTTACATTTATACAAAACTCTTGATTCAACAAAATTTATATTTTTATACAAGAAAACAGTTTTTTTCATTCAACTTTTTTTTATTTACTATCCATTTTAAGCCCTGATTTCTATATCTAGGTAGATTAAGCGGAATTTATTAGAAATTCGTTAAATTAACTTTAATTGAAAATCTTTTCAATTTTATGCAATAAAACAAGCCAAGAAATTTTTAATAAATTTTGGGTAAAAATTCAAGTTTGTTATAACTTTATTTTATTAGTTAAGGATTCATAATTGAACTATTTTCTTGAGAATTGGTTTTATTTCTTCGTTATAAATTATTGATTTTAACTGAAAACTCAACTATTAGTTTAGAAATTCAATAATTTTGTTTAAAATTGATTCATTTTGTTGAAAATCTACTGTCTTGTTGAAAATTCAACTATTTAGATAAAAGTTAAAATATTAGTTTGAAAATTAAATTGTTTTCTGATAAATGAATTTTTTCTGTTAAAGTTAAATCTTTTGTTCGAAAATTCGTCAGATAGGTTGCAATTTAAACTACTTAAATAAAAATTCCAAAAATTTCTGTTTAAAAAAACTTTTCAAAGTGAGTTAATTTTTTGTTTGAAAATTTATCTTTTCGGGTTAAAAGAAACTTTTTTGAAAAAATTCCGCTTCTTAGCTTTAAAACTCAAATTCCTTGGAAATTCACCTTTCTTGAGTAAAAGGTTAAATTTGTTTGGTTGAAAATTCAACTAATAAAGTTAAACTTTTTATTATTTTGTTTAAATTTAATTGTTTTCTTAAAATAATCCCTTTTGATAGGAACTCTATTTTTAAGCTAAAAATCCAGCTATTAGGTTCAAGATTTAACTATTTTCTTTGGAAATTTAATGGCTTTGTTAAAAATTAAATCATTTTGTTCAAAAATCGTCTTTTTTAGAGAAAATGCGTCCTTTTGTTTTAAAAATTAACTTTTTTCTGTAGAAAAATTCTTTGTTGAGCATTCAACTGTTAAAAAAAAATTCGTTGTGTTTTGTTTAAGTAGAACCTTTTTTTCTGTAAAAATTCAGTAATTGGGTTAAAAATTAAACTATTGAAGTAAAAATTTAAATAGTTTCATAACAATCATTTTTCGTTGTTGAAAATTAATTTTCTTTCTCAATTCATCTTTTTATGTTGAATGCTGAACTTTTTTTTTTGTAAAGCATTAGAATTTTAGCTTTAAAACTAAAATTGGTTGAAAATTAATCTCTTTTGAGTGGAAAACTATTCCTTTTTGGTCGAAAATTCATATTTTTTAGACGTAAATTCAAATAATTTGTTAAAAATTCATGAATTAAAAAAAATCATGTCGTTTCGTAGAAAATAAATACTTTTTGTTGTAAATTTGACTATTTGGCCGTAAATGCAAGAAATTTGTTTAAAATTCGCCTTTTTCGGTACAATACAAATTTTTTCTTAAAAAATATACGCTTAGGTTGAGAACTAATTTTTGCCAAATAAGGATTCAAGTTTTTTTAAATTCCTATTTTTTTTTTATTTTAAAGTGCTTCAGATTTGAAATTAAAATCTCTGATGTTTCGTTATTTAATTTTATAAAAAAATTTTATTCGACCAAGTTTATATCTCTATGAAAAAAAAGTTTTTTTTTACGCTTTTTCATTTATATGCAATAAAATAAATAAATAAAGTTTTTCGACGGTTGTCGTAAGTTTTTTGAAAACATAAAATTTTCAGATTATAAATCAAACATTGTGAGAAATTTATTTTTTAATTTAAGATTCATAACATTAGTTGTGAATTAATAAATTCAAACATTTGGTTGAAAATTCATTTTTTGAAAAATTCGTCTTTTTTAGTAAAAAATAAATACTTGTTTAATTGAAAATGCTACTGCTTGCTAGAAATCAATCTGTTCTGGTTAAGCGTTAAAGTAATTTGTTACAAATTCAACTTTTCTTAAAAATTCATATATATTAATAAAAACTCGTGATTTTTGGTACAAAAGCAATTTTTTTTTAGAAAAAAATAATTTATTAATAAAACCTCTTTCCCGTGAGAATCGGTAGATTTTATACGATAATCGCTGCTCTCACTTCAGCTAAAAATCGTTTCAATTTTATGCCATAAAATAAACAAAGAAATTTCTTTGAAGTCTGTTCTAATGATTTCGCGATTGCAACGTGAAGTCCAGTCGGGACGTGATAGCGCGTTATAAAAATAGTAGAGGCCGCAGAAGGCCGTACAGAAAGAATTAAAAAAAAAAGTGAAATAGAAGGGGAGGGAATAAAAAGGCCAGAATGTATCTACAATGAAGCAAACAAAGCAAGTTTGTGACGTCACCGAATTAGAAAGGACCGCTTCTTGTCTGTGTGACGTCAAAAACGATTAGGAAACCGCGTATTTGTGTATGTCACACACTATACATTATACATGTGTAGGTTCTACATTATGCATAATACAATGAGTCCTGCGGTTAGAAAGGCTCATAACTTTTGAAAATGGTCCTTGAACCTCGATTTTTTGACCGGTCGATGAACTACAAAAATTGAATATTCTCGATTCCTTGGCTGCTAGACGTCTTTTCAAATCGCTCTAGTTTTATGCCTTCTCAGAGCTTGCAGTGCCAAATGTCCTTAAAATAAAAATATGTATTTTTTAAAGGAGAGTTCAATTTTTAAAATGGAAAAAGAAACTTTTAACTGAATTGTCGAAAATTTTTTAGAAGACATTTGAATTTTGAACCAAGAAGAATAAATTTTCAAAGGAAAATTTTTCGATCGAAAAACATAAACTTTGAACGAAAGAGTTAAGTTCTGAAATAAATAATTTAATTTTTAAGCTAATAGTTGAATTTTCAATCGAAGAAGAAAATTAATTTTTAGCGACTAAAAATTATTTTCTAACAAAATATCGGAATTTTTATTCAAATAGTTTTGTTTTTGACCAAATAGTTCAATCTGGAACCCAATAGTTAAATTTTGTACCAAAAACTTAATTTTATATCGAATGAGATTAATTTAAAACAACAGAATTACATTTTCAACCAAATTATAAAAATTCTAACTTGATAGCAAAATTTTCAGCCAAAGAAAATTAATTTTCTACTCAGAAGAGATACTTTTTAATGACTTTAAACCTTTTTGCTAACAAGTCGAATTTTTTACAAAAAAAAAGTTGTGGTTTAACCCTGAAAACCAAGAAATTTTTTTAAAAAAAGTGTGGGAATTTTTACCCAAGTAGTTCAATTTTAAAAATGGAACAAGAAATTTTTATCCGAATTGTCGAGAATTTTTTAGAAGACATTTGAATTTTGAACCAAGAAGAATAAATTTTCAAAGGAAAATTTTTCGATCGAAAACCATAAATTTTCAACGAAAGAGTTAAGTTCTGAAATAAATAATTTAATTTTTAAGCTAATAGTTGAATTTTCAATCGAAGAAGAAGAAAATTAATTTTTAGCGAATAAAAATTATTTTCTAACAAAATATCGGAATTTTTACTCATGTAGTTTTATTTTTGACCAGATATTTCAATCTGGAATCTAATATTTAAATTTTGTACCAAAAACTTAATTTTCTATCGAATGAGGTGAATTTAAAACAAAAGAATTACATTTTCAACCAAATTATAAAAATTTTAACTTGATAGCGAAATTTTCAGAAGAGATACTTTTTTAATGACTTTAAACCTTTAAGCTAAAAAGTCGAATTTTTTATAAAAAAAAGTTGTGCTTTAACCACAAAAAGGTGAATCATCAAAAAAAAAAAAATTTTAATTCAATTTTTTACAAAATAATTAAATTTAAAAAAATAGTTAAATCTTGAACGTAATACTTGAATTTTAACTAAAAAATGAGCTTTTTATCAAAAGCTTTGAATGTTCTTAAAAACTATTGAATTTTCATACAAATAATAAAATTGTTAACTTGATATGTAGTTAATTTTACAAACACAAGGGTTCAATTTTCTGCTAAAAAAGTAGATGAATTTTTACCTTATTTAAGATTTAAAGCCAAAAAGTCGAATTTAAAAAAAGTTGATTTCTTAACCCAAAAAGATTAATTGACAAAACAAAATTAATTTTCAACCTAGAAAAATGTTTATTTTTTAAATATTTAAAGTTTGATTTGAACAGTTAAATTTTCAAAAAAAGGTTTCAAAGTCAACAAAAATAATGAATTTTGTAGAAAACAGTTGAATTTTCAACGAAAAGCTTTTCTACAGGAAAATATGAATTTCTCGTACAAAAGAACAAATTTTCTAAAAAAAAGACGAATTTTGAAAAAATTATTTAATTTTAAACAAAATAGTTGCGTTTTGAACCTAATCACTGAACTTTTAAATGAGTAATTAATTTTCTATCGACAGAGCTAAATTTTCACCAAAACAATATTAAATTTTTAACTAAATAATAAAATTGTTAACCTTATTGTTGAATTTTCAACCAGAGGGTAAATTATCTACTAAAAAAAGAGATGAATTTTAACTAAATTTAGATTCAAAAGCTGAAAAGTCAAATTAAAAAAAAATTTAGCTTTAAACCCAAAAAGATGAATTGACAAAAAAAAATTAATTCTCAACCTAGGAAAATGATTTGCTTAAGACATTTTGAATTTTCATTTAAATAGTTAAATTTTCAACTTGATTTTCGACTTTTCTGAGAAAAATACCTAACTCCAATTTAAAAAAATGCATGTTTAAAAAACAGTTGAATTTTAAATGAAGAATTTCTCTACAGGAAAGAATAAATTTTTAATATAAAAAGACATATTTTCTCTCTAAACAGACGAATTTTGAACAAAGTCATTTAATTTTTAGGAAAATAATTAAATTTTCAAGAAAATAGTTTAATCGTAAAACCAATAATCGAAGTTTTTTACCAAAAAAGTTTATTTTCTACCGAAAAATATGAATTTTTAGCAAAAAAATGAAATTTTTAAGCAATTAATAAAATTATAACATTAGATTTGAAATTGCAACAAATTTTTAGAAAAAAAAATTATCTTTATAGCGAAAAAAATGATTTAATGAAATATTTAGATTATTTAAATACTTTAATTTTCATCCTGAATTGTGAATTTTTAAAGAAAAAAGGTTCAGCACAAAATTTTTTTGTATTGAAAATGATAAATTTTCAAAACAAAAAGTTTAATTTTTAACTAAATGAATTTTCAACGAAATAGTTAAATCTTGAATTTAGTAGTTGAGTTTTTAACAGGGAATAACAAAATTTTCTACCAAAAGAAATAAATTTTCAACGAGAGAGTTGAGTTTTCAAGATAAAAAGTCGAATTTTTTATAAAAAGGTTTAGTTCTATACCCGATGAGATAAATTTTTGAAAAAAGTACCTCAGCAAAATAATTTTTTATTTTTAAACAAATAAATGAATTTTTAACTAAAGAGTTGAACTTCCAAGCAAAAAATATTAATTTTTCGGCAAAAGAGATTTTTCTAACAAAATAAATTTTAAACAAAACAGTTAAAACAATTAAATAATAATTATGTTTCCAATATAAAAAAGATTAATTTTCCCACAAAAAAATATATTTTTATCCAAATTGTTGAATTTTCACACACGAACTTTTCTATCGAAAAAATGCATTTTTAGTACAAAAGGACGAATTTTCAACAAAATAGTTAATTTAGAAAAATGAAACAGTTTAATTAACAGTTATAAAAATAAATTTTAAATAATAAAACTGAATGAGTTTTCCAGAAAATAGTTATATTTTCACCAAAGAGATGAATTTTAAACTAAAATTAGGAATCTTCGACCAACAAAATTAATTTTTAGCAAAGTTTTTAAATTGTTGACTGTCTGGGTGAATTTTCCAATAAAATGAAAAATTCTCAATAAAAAATTTAATAGTTGATATTTCTGCACAAAGAGGTCTTGGAATTTGTAGCAAAAAAATTGAATTAGGCCAAAAAATACCAATTTTGAGCAAAGCAAATGAAAAATAAAAAAAGAGTTTAATTTTTTTTTAAACAGATGTTTTAATCAAAAGAGATATACAATTTTAAGCAGAAGGTTGAATTTTTGAGCCAAAAAGGCGAATTCTCAAAGAAAAATGTAATAGGTGAAATTTAAAATAAAAAATAAAGAATTTTAAACCAATAATAGAATTGTTAAATTGTCAGTTAAGGTCATTAATTTTTAACCACGAAATTATTATTTTTTTAAATATTTAAATCATCAACGTATAAAATTAATTCTGAACAAAGTAGCTCAAATTTTCAATCAAAGAGTAAAATTCTGAACCAAAAAAGATGAATTTCAAACCAAAAATATAATATCAGAATTTTAAATTAAAAGAAATGAACTTTCAATTAGAAATCGTTGAATTTTCTTATTGGATTCTATTAATTCAGTTAAAATTTAAACGAAAAATCAAAAAACTGATAAAGTTTTTGAAAACACAAAAAAAGAGGATTTCACAAAAAAGAGATAAAAGTCGATTAAATATGGTCATTGATTGCAAACTAAATTTTCAAATATATTTACTCCTGAGAAAGATATGACTCATTCATTTTTAGAATGGGTCAGAATTTTGGACTCTAAGTGCCTCACGGTTTTAATTTATGTGGTATCTTCTGGTTTGCCAAGAATAGCAGAAAATAGAAGCAATCAATTTTATTTTGCGATGAGAAATAAATAAACTTGATATATATTTGGAATCACCCAGATGAAGATCTCGGCCGGTTTTGTTGTTTCAACTTCAAACGCAATCTGACTAATCGAGTTGCAAATATTTTGATGGGGACAATCTTTTACATCTCTCACCAATCTTTTATCTTGATCTTTATTCCGAATATTTGATTTTTTAACTTAACCTGCCTCAAGGCTTTATGAATCCGGAAAAATCCACTTGGAATCCTCATGTAATGCCGAGAAATTCGCTTGACCGCTTTCAATTTGAATGCACAATATTACGCAATTTACTCAAATGAGTACTTGCGCACTGCGTTGCTAGGCCGAGAATTTAGTTGACTGCAATAATAAAAATTAAAAAATGTGTCCCTTTCTTTCTTGACATTAATTTTTTTAGCGAAAAAATTTAATTTTGAACCAATTAATAAAATTTATAACATTATAGTGGAATTTGTTGATTGTGGAATTTGTTGACTACCTAGGTGAATTTTCCAATAAAATGAAAAATTCTTCATGACTTTACTTTTATATAATAATTAATTAAACAAAGTAAAGGACTTCAAAATCGAAAATAAAAATTTGTAGGCTACTAAATTCTCGATTCAAAAATACCTAATACGACTTCAAGAAAAAAAATTCAATTAAAAACGACTTGAAGGAGATAATTTATTTATTTTAGATGAAATTGGTTTTGCTTGGTTGAAATTGATGAAAATTTAACTATTCCATTTCCAGTTGATAATTTATTTATTTCAGTCGAAATTTATTTTACTTGGTTGAAATTCATATTCAAAATTTATATTTTTGATAGGGAATTGACCTATTCTTTTCAAAATTTGTCTTTTTTATTAAATGATTAATTTTCTCTATGGAAAATTTATTTTTTTCAGTAAATATTAAACTAAACTGATGAAAAGCTTAAAGATTTTTTTTTATAAAAAATATAATTATTTGCTTATGAATTGATGCATTTTGTCAAAAATCCGTCTTTCTGGTAGAAAATAATTTTTTCTTACTTTTAAAGTTACTTTTCTAGTTTAAAGTTCGTTTTCTAGTTGTTTGAAAATAAATTACTTTAGATAAAAATTTAACTATTCTATTTTTAGTTAAAATATTTATCTTTTGTTCAAAAGTTAATCTCTTTGGTAGAAAATTAAACTATTTTGTTAAAAATTCCTATTTATGTTAAAATATAATTTTTTAAACTAAAAACGTAACTATTTAATTTTTTATGAAAGTTCGTCTCATTTAATTTCAAATGCACGTCTTTTGGTCAAATCTTAATTTTTTTTTTTAGAAAGTTACGATTCTTCCTGCAAATTTTTTTTTTTCGTTAAAAGCTGAATATTTTAAAAAAATATTTTTTTAAAAACATTTCGAATATTTTTTGAAAATTTATGTATTTTGTCAAAAATTTGTCTTTTTGGGTAGAAAATTTTTCTTCATGCTGAAAGGTTCATCTTTTTGGTAAAATTTGGTGGAAAAATCTTTTTTTTTAGGTTGAAAATTAATTTCTTCAACTGAAAATTTAAGTATTTTATTTTTACTTAAAAATTCATCTTTTTATTTAAAAATTCATCTCTTTCGTTCAAAATTTTAATATTTTGCTGAAAATTTCTTTTGTAGTTAAACATTAATTTTCCAATCTGAAAAGTTACTTATTTTCCTTTTAGTGAAAAAGTGTCTTTTTCGATTTTTTAGTACACAATTTTAGTACATTTTTTCGAAATTGGTTTTTTTCGATAAAAAAAAATCTAACTGTTTTGTTCAAAATTGATGTTTTTGGTTCAGAATTTAACTGTTTTGTTGAAAATTTGTCTTTTTTGGTAGAGTTTTTATCTGAAAATCTATTTAATTTTTAGATAAAAACATATCTTCTTGAGTTTAAAGTTGATCTATTTTGTTGAAAATTAATTTTTACTGAAAATTGAACTATTTCATATTTTGTGAAAAAAAAATTTGGTTGTTGAAAATCGATGTATTTTGTTAAAATTTCGTTTATTTTTTTTCTAGCTTGAAATTTAACTATTGGTTTGAAAATTAATTCTTTTTATTAAAAATTGAACCACTTAATTAATAACTGTACATTATTTTCTCATATAAAACTCTGCTATTCGTTTGAAAATTCATATATTTTGTCAAAAATTCAACTTTTTTGGTAGGAAATTAATCTTCTCACCTCAAAAATTAATTTGATTTATTTTTGAAAATTTATTATTTTATCTAATTTTTCTTTCTTAGTTGAAAATTTAACTGCTTGGTTAAAAGCTTAGTTACTTCGTTAAAATTTTCTTTTTTCAATTGAAGATGTATCCTGCTAGATAAAAATTCATATATTTGATTAAATTTGGGTTAAAAATAAAATTTATTCACTGAAAATGTAAGTAATTCATCTCTAATATACTTTTTTTTTTAAATTTTATCTAGTTTATTAAAATTTTATATTTTAAATTGAAAAACTTAATCACTTTGCTGGAAATTGATGTAATCCTTGCTCTCACTCGGTCGAGAGTTCGAATCCCAGCTCAGTGGAATGCAATGTCGGCCATGAACCTATTATTCATATTTTTTTCATTTTTTGATCGAAAGACAGTTTTGAATTACTAATTTAAATTTGATTTCCATTTACAATAAACGATATTTCGAGTTTTTACAAATTGTGATGGACATTGGAGTTAAATTTGTTGAAAAGTCAGAGAAAAAAAAACAGAAAAAACGTTTGGTTTTTTCTATTTTTAATGTCCTAACTATTGAAAAAATTTAACCCAAATTTTTTTTTTAAGTTTCATGAACTTTGAATTTAAATAATGAATTTTTTGACGAAAATTCATCGATTTTAGTTGAAAAATGTACTATTAATTTTTGATTCAAAATTCATATTTTTTCGTTAGAATTTCAATTAACTGGTAAAAGCTTGAATTGTCTTTGTTAAAATATAATTTTATTAGCTTAAGTTTTAAATATTTTGTTAAAAATTTGTTTTTTGTTGAAAATATTTTTTTTAAACTAAAAAATAAACTTTTCGGTTAAATTTAAATTACTTTATCACATATGTATTTTATTGATTTAATATCCATCTCTTCGGTTGGAAATGTAATTATTTTGTTGAAATTTTGTTTTTATTTTTTAATGAAATTCAATTTTTTTCAATTTTTGTTAAAAGTCCAAACATTTTGATCAAAATTAAATATTTGGTTAAAAATTGTACTAGTACGTTGAAAAATAATTAGTTTGTTGAAAATTCAACTATTTTGTTTAAAAATCTTCATCATTTGTAAAAAATTAAAAATAAAATCATTCTTTTGTAAAACAAGAACATTTGTGATTTAATATTTATCTTTGTTGGTTAAAAATTTAACTATTCGGTTATTAATAAACTTTATTTTTTAATAAATATTTTCGAGTTTTAATTTCATCTTCTTTGTAGAAAATTTTTTTTTCTTTACAATAATCTTATTCAATTATTATTCAAAATTTAACCTATTGGTGAAAAATTCAATTTCTTTGTTAAAAATTCACTTTTTGTTTGAAGAATCATTATTTTTGTTAGAAATCCAATTATTTTGTTGAAAATTCAAGATTTTTTTCAAAATCCACTATTTTTTTTTTGAAAAATAATTATGTTGTTGAAAATTCAACTATTCTGTTCAAAACTTCTCTTCATTGGTAAAAAATTTAACTAAAAAATCATTTTTTGGTAAAACATAAACATTTTTTGTTTACAATTTACCTTAGTTGTTTGACAATCCAACTATTTGGTAATGAATAATTCTGTTCTTAAATAAATCTTTTCGAGTTGAAAATTCTTTTTTTTTTGTTCACAGTGAATTTATGGACATGTTATTGAAAATTTCACTTATTCGTTTCAGGTAGAATTTGTTTATTAAAGTTTACTTTTTGTTTAAAGGTTTATTATTTTTGTTGGAAAATAAACTATTTTGTTGAAATTTTTATTTATTCTAATAAAAATGTATCTATTTTGTTTTAAAAACTAATTATTTTGTTAAAAATTAAAGTGTTTTGTGAAAAATGTTGTTCTTTTCTGTGTAAAATGGATTTTATTTGTTAAAGATTAAAAATTTAAATAATTCGATTTATCGTCAATTCACGGATAAAAAAAAAATTAAATTACGTTTTAAAAAAATTCATTTTTGGTGTCATTGGATATTTATCAATTTAGTTGAAAAACCGACTATTTTGTTATAAATTTAATTATTTTGTCCAAAATTTAACCATTTTGATCAAAAATAATGTTTTTTGCTCAAAACTTGCCACTGCTTTGTTTTAAATGGAAATTTTTTTAAAAATAATTTTTCTGTTTGTTAAAAATTTAACTATACGATTATTTTCTTTAAACGAATTTCTCTATTTTTATAAAAAATATTTCTCTATTTTTCCTGTTTAGAGAGCATATGGGACTGCGAAGTTAAAAAAATTATATTTATGTACTTCGTGTTTTATTTTATAAAAATTTATTAAATTAAATTTAAAAAAAAATTGCCCTCAAGATTAAGGGGTATTTGCATTTTTGAAGTCACCGTCCCCAAGATAAAATTTCAGCATCCTAGTTAACATACCCAACACAAAAAAAATAAGTATAAACATATCTCAAAAATCAAGAAAGAATATTTGATGAGCGCCCCTTGCCGTTTTACTAACTCACAACATTACACCTTAAATGATAAAACAAACTCTTCTCATAATTTCCCAAGTGAAATATACTGGCACTAAAGTTCGCGAGATCGGAATTACATAATAAATTTATCTCAACATCGAGCGAAGATTCGATTGTATAAATCTTGAACTCGCAATAAAATGACGCCCCAATAAAAATCGGCGACCGAGAGAGAACTCTCTGGCTGAGCCTTGTCTGGGAAATGGCATCAAATTGAAGAAAGTCAGCTACGAGGCCGACGTATACGATCCAGCATCCATTCGGTCGGTACGTTCCAAGAACATAGATAAGCTCTTCAGATCTTGAGCATAAAGTACCTATATATGAGTGGAGTAGAATCTCATCGCTTTTGTGGCTGGGCCTGTGTCCGTAGGTCACGTGGTCCATCGGTGTGTGTCAGAATGTTGGCGTGTGTGTAGGTATAATCGTTTATTTCGCGTCGACCTTTGCAGGGCACTACGTCAAGATGTCAGACGCGACCCCGCCTGGCGTAGGGAAGATGCACTGGGAACGTTGTAATGGGCTTACAAAGCGTAACAAACTGATGCGAGGTCAAACACACGACGGGCAATAAACACACGCCAAGATAAATGGCCCTTAGAGTACCTACCTTCCTACCTACCTATATGCACCTACCTACCTACCCCAGGGAAAGTGTTTCGGCAGAACTCAAATCCCGATGCAATCCAAAGCGCCCCTCAAACTCTCAAGTCTCAAGCAAAGTGTTTCACTAAGGGCTCCACTCGATCTCATTCATGTCACTCCACTTGCCAACATTAAACGCCAAATGCCTTCTATTTTCTTATTGGCCTTGCCTTTGCCCTTCGGGTTTCTCACCTTCCTTTCCTGACTAGGGATACAATTGATAGCATCTAACAACACCTTATAAAACTCCAGCTAGGTTTATTTTCATAGTCAAACTTTTTCCTATAACTGCAGGGATAGTCTCTCCTTGTTTATCTACTCCCTCCTTTTGCTGTTACAATTTGCAACTTCTTCCTAAATACTTTAAACTGAGGATTCTGATCCTCATTGGGCAAGGTGCCTATCCATCTGTTGCACTTTATGTCCTTTATGTACTTTTTGTACTTTATGCACCTAACAAATAGGAAGCTACCTATCATTGGTGAGCCCAGCTATCCCTTTCGAAGTCCTCCTAATCCCGCATTATTCCACCTATCAATCGGAACACCTTCTAGTCTTTAGCATCCTAGCTAACCCACGAGAGCCAACTTATCATTCCAGATATCAGCTATCCTTCGGGTCTCCACTTAACCTAAAGGATCCTACCTATCTTTCGGAATCCAACCTAAGCTAATCCAACCTAAGCATCAACCTATCCTGCAGAAACTCACCTGTCAATAATGATCTCGGCTGTCTCTTGGCACGATACCTAAGCGATAGGAACCATAGGGTCCAAGCCACGGAACTTGTAGTTTCTGTATTAAAGGTGACATTTTATCAGTAAGCAGTGTTGAAGTGTTTAACTTATTTTTCAGAGTCAGCCTAATAATCTCGAACTTTTGTTTTGTTTCAGATGCCACAGACGGTACCTACGGCCGTTGGCTTTTCGCCAACCTTCGACTACACGACCTTCCAATTCGACCTGTCCCTTCTTCCAGACGATTATGGTGTTCTGAATAATCAGAACATCCTAAAAATACCCCAAATCAAGCAAGAAGCTTGCTCCCCTCGACCAGGTTCACCAACCACCTACCCCAGTCCTCCATATCCAGGCCTTGGTGGAGAACTGTCTCCAAATTACTCCAGAGACGCATCCCCAGCCTACCCAACCAGTCCCTATTACGTTCCCCAAAGTCCCCAAAGTGCCCAATTTTATCCAACGAGTCCAGAACCCACGAAACAACCTGTCAAGAGAGAGAAAAGCCTTGACCTGCTGGCCATTCTTCAAGAATCAAGGTAAGCTCACGAAATGTTACCTTTTCAGAATTTCAGATTATGAAAGAGAGTTGGGGAAAAATGATGATCATAAGAATCTTCTTGGAAGATTAGTCTATTTTAATTTTAATGACTTCAAAGCAGTTGATGCTCAGGGTCTTCTCAGAATCATTTTATCTTCTTTGACTCTGTAATGTAGGGTTGCTACGAGACCTGGAAGAATTTGAAGGTCTAAATGATCAGGAAAATTCATGGAATCTAGAAAACTTTCGGAAAAATTGATAAAGTCATGGAACTTTATCACAGTTTTGTCATTT
Organism: Druon quercuslanigerum; assembly: GCA_010014905.2. Taxonomy (NCBI): domain Eukaryota; kingdom Metazoa; phylum Arthropoda; class Insecta; order Hymenoptera; family Cynipidae; genus Druon; species Druon quercuslanigerum. The sequence goes on from JAAAKG020146162.1 coordinate 29,991, forward strand.
AATTTTTTTTCAAATTTCACTAAGATTTAAATAATGTCAAAATAATTTCATACAGACTTTAAGCATTCCAAAAAGATTCCAAGGATTATAAAAATTATGAAAGATTTTAAAAGATTTTAATAGATTAATCAAATCGCTTGAGCTGAGGCGAATAAGAAATTTGGGGCGATATCCTGAAAAATACTATTGAGTGATAGTAAAAAAATATAATAAATTTAAATAAATACCTGACTTAGATTTTTTTGAGTATAAAATAAATTTTTTAATTGATTTAAATGCGTAATTTTTAGGAAAGTTTAATGTTTCCAACTTGCAGCTTTTTCAGCTTGAACCAAAGAAATATATTTTAATTTCGTTAGTCTAATCTTTTGAAATTTTTTAAAATCTCTTTGGTTTTTTTAATCTTTAAACTCTTTTTAAATTTTTGCAAAATATTTCTAAAATCTTCATGAAATCATTGAAATCTTTGTAAAGCCCATAAAAAAATTTAAGTCTTTAAACTATTTCTGAAATGCCTAAAATACATGAAATATTTGAAATCTTTTGAAATTTTAAAAAATCTTTTACGTCATTTGACGTATTTATGAATTACTAAAAATATTTTAATTCTTTTAAAACTTTCCAAATATTTTTTCCACCGATTGAAGTCATTTGAAATATTGAAAATCTTTTGAAATTTTTGAAAGCTGCCTGAAATCTTGAATAATAATTGAAATCTTCCAAATCTTCGTTCAATCTTTGAAAGATTTTTAATATTTAAAATGTTTGAAACTTTTTTAAATTGCTGCAAAATTTTCCTGAAATCATATCAAAAATGTTGAAAGCTTTTAAAACCTTCAATAAATGTTACACATTTTTACAAATTTTTTGAAATAATTTGAAATTTTGAAAAATTTTTTACTTCCATTTAAATTTTTTAATTAATTTTTTAAACGTTGAAACTCCTGTGAAATTTTTCAATTATTCTTAATTTTTAAAAAATTTTTTGTGATATAAATATTTAAAATTTTTGAAATTTTTGTAAAATCCTTCAAATCTTTAAAAAAAGTTTTAATCTTTGAAATCTTTTGAAATGTTTCTAAAATTTCTTAAAATGTTTTTAAATATTTGAAATTTTTTTCTTGTGAATCTTTAAAAATAATAATTGTAACATAATTGAAATCTTTCTAAAATCTATTAAATAGTTTGAAATCCCTTGAAATCTGAAATCTTGCCAAAATTTTCAAATATTGCTAACATTTTTTCAAGTTTTTCAACATATTTCAAATTTTGTAAGAACTTCTGAATTTGTTGAAATCTTTCGAATCTCCCAAATAATTTAATTCTTTAAAATTAAAATTGTGGAAAATTTTATCAAATCATTTAAATCTTTTAAAATCTCTTGCAATTTTTCGAAATCTTTTGAACTTTTTAAAAATGTTTTGCAATATTTCCGAAAACAAAAGTTTGCAATCTTTGTAATATTTGTTAAATGATTTAAATTTTTTATTTTCAAATCTTTGTGAAGTCTTTGAAATTTTTAAAATCCTTGGTATCTTTGAAATCTTTGTGAATCTTTGAAAAATATTTTAAAATTTAAAAAATGATTAAACTCGATAAAATCTTTTAAAAATAAAAATTCTTTTGTTATATTTTGGTGGAGGCATGGCGATATCATTAAAATCTCTGATAATTTTAGAAAAATTGTGAAATCTTTTGAAATCATTTAAAAATTCGAAATATTTTTGAAGCTCTTGTGAAATTATTGAAATAATGATAATCTGTAGAAATCTTTTAAATCTTTCTGAAATTTTTCAATTACTTCAAGTCCTTCAAATATTTTGAAATATTTGTGAAATCTTTTAGAATTTTCAGAAATCTTGTACGTCTTTCGAAATCTTTTGAAGTCTTTGAAATCTTTAAATTTAAACCTTCGAAATATTTCTGCACTCTTTAAAATCTTTGTAATATTTAAGTGTTGAAATTTTTTATAAAACCCTTTAACTCTTTTAAAATCTCTTTAAATTTTTTGAAATGTTTTAAACTTTTTTGAAATCTTTGGGAATCTTTTGGAAATCATTTTACAATGTTGTTAATCTTTGAAATATTTGTAAAATATTTGAAATCTTTGTGAAATATTTCAAGCTTTTTGAATCCTTGGGATCTTTGAAATCTTTGTGAAATCTTTTAAAATATTTAAATTGGTTTGAATTCTAGTACATCCTCAGAAAATCTATTGAAATATTTAAACTCTGTAAAATATTTTTTAAAATTAAATTTTTTTTTATATTTTTGTGGAAGCATAATGATATCATTAAAATCTCTGATACGTTTAGAAAACTTGTGAAATCTTTTGAAATCATTGAAAAATTTAATAATATTTGTAAAACTCTTGTAAAATTATTGAAATAATGATAAAATATTTTTAACATTTTGTAAAATCTATTGAAATCTCTTTAAATTTTTTGAAATCTTTTAAACTTTTATGAAATCTTTGGAAATCTTTCGGAGATCATTTTAAAATGTTTGTAAACTTTGAATTATTTGTAAAATATTTTAAATCATTGTGAAATAGTTCAAAAATTTTTAAATCCCAGGGATCTTTGAAATCTTTGTGAAATCTTTGAAATATTTTAATTCCTTTGAATTCTATTACATTCTCGTAAAATCTATTGAAATATTTAAACTCTGTGA
>JAAAKG020146163.1:0-10726 GCA_010014905.2 Druon quercuslanigerum
TTCTTCAGAAATTGTCTGTCCCGAAGTCAAAATTATGTTTCTTTACTGAGATTCCTATAATTCTTTTAGAAACTTAAATATTATTTAATTATTTATAAAATTGCATCCAGCAGAGCTGTAGGGAAGATTTTATCCCCAAAAATGACCCGCTACCACAATTTAAAAAACTACTGTTAAATAATTATTTTACGTACGTTTTAAACTTTTTTCCTAAAAAATCGTATTTATTCCTTCCTTAGTAGAAAACTTTTTTCTTCCAGAAATCTTATGTTTCACACAGCAGCTACCTTAAGAAATCTTTTAAATTTTATACATTTTTCAGGTCTAAATTTCTATAAATAAAGTTACATTCAAAACTTCGATGCTTAGAAAAATATTTGTTTTAAATTACAGTACTCGTTTATTAACATATGATTTTTACTATCCCAAAAATAATTTCATAATGAATGAAATCATTTTAAGTTAAACAAATTTTTTTTTCAAATTTTATTTGGTTAAACTGTAAAATGTCAAATTTTAAACTTTTTTCAATCCAACAGTTTAAAAATTTCTGTTTAAAAAATATAAATCTACGCTATCATTTGGAATACACTTATTTTAAAAATGAATCAATAGATTTAAAATATTTCTAAAATTTGAAAAATATTTTTTTTTTAATTTAAAAATTTCAAATTCAATGGTTTTAAAATTAATTACTGAAAGTTTTGAATTTAAGCAATTTAATTCTAAAATTTTAAATCTGTACACCTTTTTAATTTTGAACAAATTCGATCTTGGGGAAATTTTAAGTTATTCCGATTTTACTTTAAAATGTTAATTTTAAGTTTGGAAGATTTAAAAATATATCGAAAAATAATGTAAAATATTATACAACAGTTTTTTCGGATTAAATTTTTTTGATTTGTAAAAGTTTTAGTAGTTTTTAGTAGAATCAAAAATAGTTAAAATCTTTAATCAGAGTTACAAAATTACAAAAAAAATATATTATGCCTAATGAATATTTAAAAGTATTCAATCAATTTAATGTTAATTTTAAACTTGTGAAAAATTTAATTGTTTTTAAATTTAGATTGCTGAAGATTTTGAAAAAGGAAGCTGGATATAAATTACGAAAGGTTTTAAGATAATGAAAAAATGTTCTTAGGATTCCCAAACCAAGGTTTATTAATTTTTTATTTTTGTTGTTAATTTTAGAATAATATTCTAAGAGATTTCAAAGTATTTCGAAATAAATTCAAAAAACTTTAAGGGACATTTAGAACTTTTAGATATCTGAAAAAGGTTTTAAAATTTGGTAATTTGAAAATTATAAAATTTTGGAGAAAAATGAAGACTTTTTACAATTTTGTAAAAAAGAAGTTTTATATGCATTTGACAAGGTTTTGAGAGAATCAAGCAATATTTTCTATAATTTTAGGACGATTTAAAGTTATTTTCCGGACGATTTTAGGACAATTTTTTTTTATTTTACACTATTTTTTAAAAATACTAGTTTAAAAATTTTCATGCCTAAAAAATGAACTGAAATTATAAATGGTATAATCTGAAAGATTTTAAAACAATTTTTTCGGATTAAATTTTTTTTGATTTTTAGAATTCTTAGTAGTTTTGAAAAGAATCGAAAATAATTGAAATCTTGAAAAGATTAGAAAAAATTTAAAGAGTCTTTTAAGAATTTTTAAAGGTTTTAAGAGAAGAATAAAATGTTCTCAAGATTCATGGTTCAATTTAAAATGATTTCTTTATTTTAAATAAGGAATTCTAAAAAAAATGGAATCAGAATTGCAAAATTACAAAAAAAATATATTATGCTTGATAAATATTTAAAAGCATTCAATCAATTTAAAGTTAATTTTAAGTTTGTGAAAAATTGATTTTTTTAAATTTATGGTGTTAAAGATTTTGAAAAATGAAGCTGGATAAAAATTAAGCAAGGTTTCAAGATAATGAAAAAATGTTCTTTAGATTCCTAAAAAAACATTAAATGAATTTTTATTTTTTTAAATAATTTTAAGATAATGTTCTGAAAGATTTCAAATAATTTCCAAAAATTTTAAGACTAATTCAAAAAACTTTAAAAGACATTTACAACGTTTAGATATATTCAAAAGATTTTAAAATAGGGTTAATTTGAAAATTATAAAATTTTCGAAAAAAATGTAGATTTTTTGCAATTCATTTAAAAATTCGCTTTTCGTCATAACTATTTTTATAAAATTTAGCTCAAGATTTAATAAGGACAGAGAATTATTAAATATTCCTAATATTTTTAAATATTCTTAATAAATATTTCCAAAAAACATTTTCAAAATATTTTTAAGTTTAAAATTATTTTTGAATCTTTTCCATACTTCTAAACGGCAGTTAAAACAATTAAACTTACTTGAATTTTTCTGAAATTTTATTATCATGCAAAATTGAAAAAATGTTCTTTAAAATCTTTTGCATTCTACTTCGAAATTTTCAGAGAAGAATTGAAATCTTTTTTAATTTTCGATTCAAATTATTTGGTTTTGAATGATAAATTATTGTAAATATTCTCCAGAATCTTAGGAAATATTTAATTTCTAAAAACCTTTCAAAATTTTTAAAAAACATCTTTTTGTGGTATACCGAGTAAATTAGGTATTAAAAGCCAATTAAATGAAAAACTTCATTTTATGTTAGTTATTAGGTAACAATGTTCTTTATTCCAATTAAACATAAAAAATAGGGTAACTTTGCGATTTTTCCTTTTAAATATTTTCAGGAATTGTAAACTGTAATTTTACAAGAATTCATCAATTTTTAATTTGTTATAATAATAATTTTTTCATCATATGTAAATTTCTCCTTGAAATTAGTTTCGATAGTAAAAACTCGTTTCCGTTAATTAAGTAACATTTTTTGAAATTTAGGGAATTTTTAAACAAGTTTTAGAGATGATTTTTAATTTTTAATGTCAGCTTTATCATAAAATTGCCACGTTAAGAGAGTTTTTTGCATAAAAACCTAATAGATAAAAAATATATAATAAATAAAAAAATAGTGACTTCTAAATACATTTTTTTAAATCTGTCAAAAATAGGATATCATTTCCATCAAATACCCTATTGATTTAAAAAATTATAAGATACATTAAACAAATTATGATGTGTATTCAAATAATTAAAAAATAAATTATGAAAAGTATAAAATACATTTAATACGTTTGCATTCGAATTCGATGGGCTGAACTCGGAAGGTGGTTTTTTGCAGTTTTCCTTTCCCCTGGCCAAACATCCAGGCAAATGCGAGGGTGATTCATGTAAAGACCTCTGTTTCACCGGAATTATAAAATAAATCAGGCATATTACAATAATTAAAAAAAATTAATCTAAACATGATTAGGATTAATGAAATAACTTGAGGAAAGAGGGAAAAAATTCATATAATCTTAAAAAGAAATCAGAAGCAGAATATCTTTTATTTTTGAATGAAAGTAATGCAATTGGTATTAACACTCTATGATTTAGGTAGATTTTATTTAAGAATGATATTAAAAATAAAATACTGATTAACTTTATGAACGTAAATAATTATTTCTGGATTCACAGTTTTCTTCCTGTTTTTTATAATACACAAAGTGAATCTCAGCAACTAATTGTAAGGCACATTTTACATTTACTTAAGAATTACCATTTTTTTAATAATAATGTTGCTCATAATTTACCGTTAGAATTTATCCAAGATGGTAAATTTTTTTTAAATATTTCTTAAGTGTTGGATTTTCTCAATTGGTTGTGTAGATTTCACCTTGGATATAAACAGTATTCACGTATGTCAATTAAACTACATATTCTCTTTTCTATCTACAAACCAACCCTGTGCATTAGGGTGGTTTAAAAATGCATCGATTTGTTTTCGAATTTGTATGCGTATTGCCTGGAAATTTGTTCGAATCCACACAAAAATAAATCAATTTTTTTTAACAAAAGAAAAGTCATAAGAAATAATAATTTGTTTAAATAATTATGTTTTCTAAATTCTATTCACTGTTAACTCGCTTTATGTAAAAAGTGGACAAATACTTCAAAATTTCAGAAAAAAATGCAACTTTCTAGCAATATTTTAATTGAATACTATTAGCGATCATAATAAATTGTTTAAAAAATAATTTTCTTTAATTAACTTAAGTATTTTCCTCATTATAATCGAAAATTGGACAAAAGGTGGCAAATTTTTGAAAAAAACTACCATTTTTTAGCATTTTAGCATTATTCTAAGAGAATGTTATTAACAATAATCATAAATTGTTTCAAAAATTATGTATTTTTAAATTATTTAAGTATTACCACACTCTAGAATAAAATTGAACAAAAAGTAGAATTTTTTTTAAAACGAGACTTTCTAACTCAATTCGAAAAGGAAATTGCTCAGAACAATAATAAACTATTTAAACAATTTATGTAAACGTCTGATTATCTACTGATAATATTTTTCGTATTAGAAAGAATTTGCGTAAAGAACGGAAAGAAATAATAATTATGAGCTGAGATATTGACGATTTTGAATAAAATTTACAAAACTGTAATTTTTTCTCATTCGAAACACATGTTAAACTTAATCGAGTTCGCGCCACCTCTATATATTATTATTATTTTTTTTTAATGTATTTACTTTTTTGTGGATTCGAACAAAATTTCCTTGTGATATCCAACCAGTCAACTAATCCGATAGGTTTATCAGGATTTTTTGAACATTCTAAGTATTATTTTAAATAATTTTAATTTTTTACCTAAAACTTTTATTAAATTCTGGAAAATTAACAAAATCACTTAAAATGTTCAAAATTATTTTTTGACAATTTTGGATATCTCTTGAAATCTTTTTTAATATTCCGTTATAAATACATTTTCAAAATAAAATGTTATTAAAAATGTTTCCAGGAATCTGAAGATAAATGTACAATTTTATTTTTAAATGATTATTTGATTTTGAAATCTTTATTTTATTTTGATAATTTTTTTTTAAATCTTTTCAAGTTTCAAATCATCTTTGAATCTTGTCAAAACTACCAAACTTCTCTTAAGCTCGTTGTAATTTTTTGTAAATAAATAACTTTTCAATTTTTATTTACACTGATTTATAAATCAGCCATTTCATACAAACAGTCAAACATAATTGATGTTAAAAAATTGTTTTTTTTTCTTTAGTAAAAATTTTCAAACTAAATAAGTTAAAAATGGAATATTCTAGAAAATTATCTAGTTGTCGGATCAGTTCAACGGCCTTCGAACACCAAGAAAATCAAAAAATTATTTTCGATGCATGGGGCTGCTACAAACTAATACACTGTCACAAAAATTTTTACCTCACTCTTGAACAATATTTCATAATTCAGAGAAAAAAATCGTGAAGCTTCTTTCTTTCTGTTGAAAAATATAAAAGTATTTCAAAATAGTTATTTCAAAGATTCAAGATTTTTTAACAAATCTCATTGAAAGAGAAATATATTCCGACGGTGGTGGTAAAAATGTTACTTTCTAACTACGAACCAGAACTAAAGAATACTTGAATACCCAAAAAAAATTTATTATCTATCTAAGTTCCATTGCATAAATAATTGAAACACTTTAATGGATTTTTTTCATAGCCGTTTTGACAAGAAGTTCAAGTACTCTTAGTAGGTAAATTGAGTACCCGGATCTAGTAAAGGCAAATACAATTTTCACTAAAAAAAATCCAAATTTTAATCTTTAAAGGCTGTATCTCGATATTTAATTTTATTTTAAATTAAAATTTTTTTTTCCAAAAAGACAGACAACATAATTCTGAATACAAAATAAAAATTTTGGAACAACTATTTATTTTTTCGGTTTTTGGATTATTTGTTTTTACAGTTATATAAATCAAATTTTTCTAAGATTCTTGAGTATATTCAAAAATATTTTTGAATATTTTAGATGTCAAATTAAATTTTTAAAACGAAGATCATATTTAAACCAATAGTTCAATTTTCAAAATAAAAATTATTCTTTAACCAAACTAGATTAATTTTTAATTAGATGTATTTCTAATACCAAAAAATGAAATATTATCTTAAAGAGGCAAATTTTTATTTAAGTTATTTTCCAACCTCACATATGATTTTTTAATAAAAAATAAATTCTTTACGGAATATTAATATTTTTATCGAAATAGATTTTATTGTCCAATAATAAATAATTTAATTTATAAAACATAGAATTTTGCAAAAAAAATAGTTAGATTTTTGAACCAAATAGGTGAATTTTTAACAAAGTAGTTAAAAAAAAATTAGTTGATTTTTTTACCAAAAAACAATAAATTTCAATTTATAAAATAATAGTTGAATCAATACTAAAACTATTTTAATTTTAAATTTTAAAAAATTGAGGTCCTCCTAGAAGATAAATTTTTAACAAAATATTTAAATTCTCAATTAAAAAACAGCAATTCTAATAAACAATTTAAAATTTTCTATAAAAGGAAATAAATTTTTAAATCAAAAAGACGAATTTACAATCAAAAAAGATTTTCAGCAATGACAAAAAATCTTTAGGCAAATTATAAATTAAAGAGAAAAAATTTTTTTAATACAAAATACAAATTTTGAATAAATATTTCTTTATAAGTTTCTCTGTTTATTTATTTTAAGCTTATAGAACCATAATTTTTCTATGTTTCGCTAAGAAAATTCTAAAAGATTTTTCAAGTTTTCAGATATATCTATAAAATTTCTATATATTTTTTTTCTTATTTCACAAGGATTTGTTCACCTTTTCGGAATAATTTGAGTAATTTTAAAACATCTTTAGGAACATTTTACGCTTTAAACAAAAAATATATTATAAATTTTCGGAAGTCTGTCAAAGTTTAAAAATATTTGTACTTCCTTTGAAACTACTAAAAGTCCTAAATTTTTTTTTAAACTGACTGAAATTATTGCTATAATTGCCTTAAAATCTTTTAGATTTGTTTTTGACAATTTTTGAAATTTTTCGTAATTTTTTAAAATGTACTTAAATATTCTCTTCCAATTAATTTATCTTAATCAAGAATCACTTTATGTTAAAAAAAATCTTTAAAATTTCATTTCGAATAATTCAAAAATCTACATTTCGTTTTGAGTTTTTAAGAGTATTTTCTTTAAAATTCATTGAAAATTTCTAAACATCTTTCAACACTGTTAACTTTTTATATAATATTTTGAACATTTTTTGCACAATTAAAACAATTGCCTTAAAATCTTTCTGGTTCCTTTTTAACAATTTTGAAATTTTTTAGAATATTTTTAAATATTTTAAAACATTCATCTTTAAAAAATTTGGTTAAATAAAAAACCATTAACAAGTTTCCCAGAAGTCCTTATGAAATTTTTTTATTTTCCTGGAACCGTTGAACAATTTAAGAAGTCTTCTAAATCTTTTATTTTGGAACTACTAAGGCTCCTAAATATGTTTTAAGCTCACTCAAATTATTGTTATAATTATCTTAAAATATTTTAGATTCGTGTTTGACCATTTTGGAAATTTTTGGTAATTTTTTAAAATGTTCTTAAATTTTCTCTTGAAATTAATTTGTCTCAATCAAGAATCACTTTATCTTACAAAAACCTCTAAAATTTTATTTCGAAAAATTGAAAAACCTACACTTCGTTTTGAGTTTTGAACAGTATTTTCTTTAACATTCTTTACGAATTTCTAAATGTCTTTTAAATATGTTGGATTTCAAAATAATATTTTGAAAAATTTTTGCGCAATTAAAACAATTGCCTTAAAATCTTCCTGGTTCCTTTCTAACAATTTTGAAATTTTTTATAATATTTTTAAATATTTTAAAACATTCATCTTTAGAAAATTTGGTTAAATAAAAAACCATTAAAAATTTTCCCAGAAATCTTTATGAAATTTTTTTATTTTCCTGGAACCGTTGAACAATTTAAGAAGTCTTCTACATCTTTTATTTTGGAACTATTAAAACTCCTTAATATATTTTAAGCTCACTCAAATTATTGCTATAATTGCCTTAAAATATTTTATATTCGTTTTTGACAATTTTTGAAATTTTTAGTAATGTTTTAAAATGTACTTCATTATTCTCTTGAAATTAATTTGTCTTGATCAATAATCACTTTATCTTTAAAAAAAACCTTTAAACTTATATTTCGAATAATTCAAAAATCTACATTTCGTTTTGAGTTTTTAAAAGTATTTTTTTAACATTCTTAATAAATTTCTAAATGTCTTTTGAATCTGTTGGATTTTTAAATAATATTTGAAATTTTTTTGCACAATTATTTTGCACCTTTAAACTTTTATTTCGAATAATTCAAAAATCTACATTTCGTTTTGAGTTTTTAAAAGTATTTTTTTAACATTCTTTATAAATTTCTAAATGTCTTTTAAATCTGTTGGATTTTTAAATAATATTTGAAATTTTTTGCACAATTAAAACATTTGCCTTTAAATCTTCCGGATTCCTTTTTAACTATTTTGAAATTTTTTAGAATATTTTTATTTTGAATCTTTAAATGTATACATTTACAATTTTATTTGAAAATCTTCAAACATCTATATTTTGCTTAAAATGTGTTGACATTTTTTTAAATTTTATATTATTTTTGAATCTTTTCAAAACGTCGAAATATCTTTTAAAATAATTTCTGAAAAATTTCTTAGACATGCACAAATTAAGCAAAACTTCTAAAAATCTTAAAGCTTAAAATTAATATCTGATTAACAGTAAGAAAAATTCACAAAAAATTTTTCTGATTTATCAATAATATTTATAATCTTCAAAAATATATTTCTGAATGTGGTCAAGAAGTTAAGAACATAAATAATGCCTTTATTAATAAAGAAAGATTTACCAAATAAATTTTCTTTTCATGAAATTAATTTTTTAATTATAAATTCCTCATTCGGAAATTTCGATATAAAAAATCGAAAAAATTCCAAATAGCAAACTAAAAACAGCTAATTGAAAAAGGTAAAAAATAAATAAACAAAGGAAAAATTGTATGTGCCCTTCTTGAATCCGGACCCTCAACTAAATCCAGTTCTGCTAACAACGAGGAGTCTTAAATTAGGCTCGAATTAGCACCGTCAGGGATTTGTTGAAACCATTCAGTTTCAAATGATCTGTTGCTTAAAAATTGATAAACCGAAACTACACTACTTTTATTCTAAATAATGTCTTTTAAAAAGAAACTTTCTATATCGCTAATAAAAATATATACCTATAGAAAAAACATTTTTATACATTTTTTCAACATATTATTAATTATTTAGAAGCTCAACGAAAATGATAGCGTTTACCAGAATTTTTAACCCTTTTGTGCACACCTAACAAATTATTTATTCTTATTTATCCACGCTCTTACGCACCCAGGATACCTAGGTATATAACTCTTTTAAAATGTTTAAAAATAATTATGCAACTGAAATAATTTCCTTATTATTTATATAAAGAAATAAATAGTAAATTTATTACCGGACAGATTTCACGTGTGTGAATCAAATTACTAAAAAAGAAATAAATAATACACTCAAAATTGAATTTTTTTATAAGGGATGCCCAGGTATCCTAAGTGGGTACACATGGGTTCAAAAAAAATTCCAAAAGATAATTACTTGATTGTTTAAAAATTTTTAACTGTCTTAAGGGTTCCAAATTCCCTAAAAAAAATCGAGCCTGCTATTCATTTCGAAAAGTCTTTTGACTGCTCAGTATGATTTTTCTTTTTCGGCAAGTGAAGAGTTATCGGCTGAACGTCATGAATTTTTCTCACTTCGTGATTAGTGTTGCGGAAGATCTTCAGATTTGGCACGTGCTGCTCCCCACCCCAGTCGAAATTAAAAACCGGTGCTTCAGAATGCAATTCCGAATCGGGGGTGTCAGCCGGTGTAGTTGGGGTAGTGATGTACGGACTCAAGTCCTAATAACAAAAGTAGAAAATTCCCAATAATTATACTGAAAATTATTAATTTTATCATAAAAATTAAATATATAGTAATAAAATTATAAAATTATAAACACTGGAGTGCTTTCAGCTTAGTGCAGAAACGAACCCTCGAATTTTCTGGATTTCGGTTAATGTCGCTAAGACAGGGTGGCTGCAAAAATTTATTTTTCAAATTCCTTGATTTTTCCCTGACTATTTTATTAACGTATCAACATCTATGTTTTTCTACCTTACTCTTAATCTGAATTCCCACTTATCTTTTTCAATCTCCTCCTCCTCCCCCTCCTCTTCATCTTATCCTGTCCTATATATTGTCTTTCTCAATTGAAACTTACTTTTCTGTTTTTTAAAACACTCTTCTCTATCTCATCCTATCCTTTATCTATCGAAGTCAATATTTTTCTATTTCTAGGTTAATATACATTTCCACCTATCTTTTTCAACCTGCTCCTCCTTCTCCTCCTCCTCCTCCTGCTCCTTCTCCTCCTCCTCCTCCTGCTCCTGCTCTTCCTTATCTCATCCTGCCCTACATCTATCAATGTCTGTCTTTTTTATCTCTTTGGTAATCGAAAATCGGGACTATCTTGTTTAATATTCTCTTGTCCTATTTTATTATATCCTTTATATCCTACAACTATCAACGTCTATTCTTTTCGGTCTATTTTTCATTCTTAATTCTCGTCTATCTTTCTCAATACTATATTCTCTGTTCCATCCTATACTTTTCTTTATCTAAGTCAGTATTTTCTATTTCTCTATCAATCTAAATTCCCGTTTATC
>JAAAKG020146165.1:0-10725 GCA_010014905.2 Druon quercuslanigerum
ACTTTGGATTACAAGTACATTTCTTCGAATTAGAACTCAATTGCTTTAGATTCGAATGTGATTACCGTGGATTACAAGTGGATTATTATGGATTGCGAGTCGATTACTTTGGATTGAATGTGGATTATGCTGGATTACAAGTGGATAACTTTGGATTACAAGTACATTTCTTCGAATTAGAACTCAATTGCTTTAGATTCGAATGTGATTACCGTGGATTACAAGTGGATTATTATGGATTGCGAGTCGATTACTTTGGATTAAATGTGGATTATGCTGGATTACAAGTGGATTACTTTGGATTACAAATAGCTTGTTTCACATTATAACTGAATTACTTTAGATTACTGTAGATTAAAAGTAAATTATCCTGGATGTCAATTAAATTACTTTGGATTAAAAGTGGTTTACCTTCCATTAAATGTGAATTATTCTGGACTGCAAGTCGATTAATTTCGATTAAAATTGAATTATTGTTGATTAAAAGTGGATTACTTTCGATTACAAGCAGAATTTTTCGAATCAGAACTGAATTACTTCAGATTATAACTTGGAATTGCCGCAGTTCGCCAGTACTCAATCGAGTATTTTGCGCAATATTATGCATTCCAATTAGAAACGGTTCTGGAAGCCCTGAGTGCATCTGCAACGCTTTTTACCAAATTTTCTCTGATTTAAGATTTTTTCAGTCTGGATTTTTTTAAAGAGAGTTTTCTTCATTTTTATAAAAAGAATAGAAGTAGTGAATGTAAAGAGCAAATTGCAAAATAGAAGTTGCGATAATAGCAATATTGGTTAATTTGTGTATCTCCTGTGTCGCATGTGGAATTGTACGGGTATGCTAACATTAACACTTATCGTTGTTTCTAACGTAACTTTCTTAAATGAGTCGCGAAAGGAAATTGCGGCAACGACCGCCTAACTGTGAATTGCTAAGTCACTGATATTTCCTTCGGTTTATTTACTGCTTCCGAAAAGCACCTACTACTATAGTCGAATGATGGAATGTTGTTGGGAAATTTAATAAAACGACGGCCAGACCTTTATTCAGAACAGGAAAATAATTGATTCTGAAACTGCATTTCAATTTAATTCTTCTCTCACACTAGCAGTCAATGTAATGGGTGGACCAAAAACACATGGGATTGAAAATTTATTCCAATCTGTAGAAAAATCGCTTTTTTTTTTTAAAATGATATTTGGAGGTTCCAAAAACACCATTTCTGTTTTCTTTTACAGAAATTATTTCTAACACATTAAATACTATTTTTAACTAATAAATAGATGGTTACGTAAATTTTTTTAAAAGTTATAAATATTTTTAGCAATTTTATCTTTAAATTGAAAGAGAAATTCCACTTTTCACTAAGAGCGATGTAAAAATTAATGAAATTTAACAAACGTAACTGTTTTGACAAATTATTTTTGTTTATAACTTTCTTTTTATATCATAATTTTTTTACGGTTTTTTCGGAAACTGTTAAACTTCATTTAGCATTTTAGTTATGAAGAAATAGTAAACAAACATTAGAGAGAATCATTTTTTAAATAAGGAAACGTACTTAAATTACGTAACAGCTCAGGAGGGGGGGAGGGCGGTTCCAGAATTTTTTTATAGTTATATTAAGGGTACGTAACGTTTGCAAATTCGAAAAAAGTTTTCTGAAAAATTGAACTATTTCCTAAAAAGATTACATTTCGTATAAAATTTGTATTTTTGTGCTTGAAAATTTTGAAATCTTGATGGATGAAAATTCAACTTCTTTTTTTTTTAATTTGCATTTTTGACTTACAAATTCATCTGTTTCATTATAATTTTCATTTAAAAAAAAATAAAAATGCAACTGTTCGGTTGAGAATTGAAAACTTTTTAAAAAGTTTGTCTCTTTAATTTTAAACTTTACCTACTTTAGCAGAAATTACGGCTTTTTTTAGATGAAAATGCAACTGTTAACTGAAAACTCAATTTTTTTTTAAAAGTCATACTTTTTGGGTGAAATTATTTTTTATTGAAAAAATCATATTTGGATCTTGAAAAGTCAACTGGAAACTTTTTCGTATGAAAATTAAACTATTTTTGTAAAAATTTGTGTTCTTTTTCATATAAAATCTCATCTATTTGAAGAGAAATTTCAGCTTTTTGCATTAACATGCAACTATTTTGTAGAGAATTCCACAATTTTGTTAAAAACTCATCCTTTTTGGTTTACAAATCGTCTTTTTGGATTCAAAATTCAGTTTTTTCGTATAAACATACTTCTGTTTAAAAATTTATACTTTATTCTGAAAAGTGAACGGAAATCTTACTCAACCAAAAGTCAACCATTTTTGTTTTAATTTATCTTTGTTATTTCAATTTTTATCTGCATTCAACTATTTTTTTGTAAAGATTTGGTTAAATTATTTTGTTAAAAATCTTTTTTTTTGTAAGACTTATATTTTAAGTTAAAAGTTTCATCTTTTCAGTTGAAAGTTTAACCGTTTTATTGAAAATTAATTTTTTTTAAATAAAAATTCAAATACTGGGGTAAAATTTTAACTGCACATTACAAAATTTATGCTTTTTTAGTGGAAAAGTCTTTTTATGGTTAAAAATTAATTTTTCATCTGAAAATGTAACTTTTAAATTTTTTGAGAATGATGGTTTTTAGTTGAAAATTCTCTAACCTTCTCCGCCTCGTTCTCAAACCTTTTATTCTCTTCATCATTTTTTTGATCACTTAACTCAGAATACTCTTTTTTTTCTCCTACATTCTTCCCCATTACTTTTTTCTTTTCTTCACTTTCTTAATTCCTTTCTAACCTCCTTCTTTTTCTCTCTACAATCTTCATCCCATCCACTTCTATTCCCCTCTTTACTAACCACATTGTTGTCTGTGCACTCTAATACTCTTTTACATTCTCTTATCATTTTTTCCATCTACTCATCTACATTTCCCTCTCCCATTTTGATATTTTTTACCTTTTCTCTAAACTGTTCTTTTCCTTGCCTTGGCCAATAGCCTTTTCCTATACACTTTACCTTTGCCCCCTTTTTATGCATATCACTATTATTTTTTTCTCCCTCTAATGTCACTATTAAGGGAAAGTGATCGGAATCAATATAATCACCTGCCTCTAATTTCTTGACCTTCACTCTTACCTCATCATCCACTATCACGTAATGAATTACCATTCCCCTTTCTCATCCTGACCGTATATATTCTCCTTCCTCATCTCCCTCTATATTTCTGTTTAAGATAAACCATCCCAACTCCTCCAAGCTCTTTAACAACTCCCAACTCTCAACAAGCTCTTCCTCCCTCTTCTCCCCATTCCCTCCCTCCTCAATCTCCTGTTCACGCATTGAAATCCCCACCTATTATGAATCTAATCTCTTCTTTATTTTCTTTCATCGTTTCTTTTACTCCTCTGCTTTCTCCTGCATAGCTCCGTTTACATAAACTCCCACTATCTTCCACTTTTTTCCTCCCATCTTCACCTCTTCAAATATTTATCCTTCTTTTTGTTCATTCCTCTATGTCTTATTTTTCCCTGTTATACATTCATTTCTCACTCCCATCACCACTCCTTCCATTGCTCTACCCTTTCTATTCTTCCTCTTTGCATTTTCAACTTGCCACTTTTAACCTCTTGGGAATCTTCCTCTTACTCCTTCCCATCCCTTTTTATCTAACCACGTCTCCGTCATTATTACAACATCCCATTGTGTTCCACTTTGCCTCTTACTATTTCATATTTTCCTATCTCCCGTTCCTTCCTCTCCTAGTTTACCTGCATCTCATTTCTTACTAACTCTTCTCTTTCTTCATCTCAATCCCACCATACTCCGTCCATCTGTATTCTCCCACATTTAACCAATGTTCTTCTTCCCTTTTTTCTTTCCTCTTCCGCTATTTTCCTTAACTTATATTCCATCCTCCCTTCTACTCATGCCAAATCATCTTCTATTCTCTCCAAGATACCATAAAACATCCTCTTCTTTCTCATCACTTCCTTCTTATGTTCCCATTTCTTTAGTTTCACTAGTACCATTCTCTCCACTCTTCGCTCTTCCCTTCCTACACATCGTACTTCCTCTATCTCTACCTTAGCATCAATCCTTTTTATTACTTCTTCCACTCAATCCTGCATCTCCTTCTTTTATAATCTTATACCCTTTATCAATATGTTTCTTTTTCTTTCTTCTCTCTCTTTCTTTGATATTCTTTGTTCTATTTTTCTCAGTCTTTCCTTCTCCACATTCCCACTCTCACTCCCACCTTATTCTATCTTGAATCTCCTCAACCTTTTTATTATTATCCTCCTGCTTTTCTACTTTTTGCTCCGATGACTGCATCCTCTTTTCTAACTTTTCCCTAACTTCTTCCAATTTTTATAACAAAAAAATTGTTTAAAAATTAATTAAGCAAATGGAAATTGTTTAGGTCATTTAAAATTAATTAAAAAATGTTGGAAAATATTTAGCTAAAGAAATATTTATAATATTTGATATTTCTTAATTAACCTAAGTATGAGTTCAATACGGAAATAAATTCTTCATATATTACAAGGAAACTGCTTATTTAAATTGGAAAGCAAAAATGATTGAAATAGGACAAACTAACGAACTTTGAACACTCTTTGTAGAATGATTTAATATTTTTTCAAATCGATTAAGTTTTTGAAATTAGGAAAATTTGACAGTTAAATTTTTAAATATTTTTTTCAAACTAATAATTAGTGTAGATCTGAATTGAATTACTTAATATTATCGTCATTATCTTTTGGATCATAGACAGACGTCAAGCTTGTCCTTCTGAGATATTTACATTTGATAAGAGCTGATTAAAGTTCATATATTCGTGTACGTTTTAGGGAAACTACTTTTCATATGACTTTCGAAATTTTTAAAAAAATTTTCTGTACAACTTTGGCTCATTGAACATGACTAAATTAGTAACTAAATAACCTTTTTAATAATGCACTTAATTTAAAAGAATAGTCTGGATACATATTAAATGTAGGTGGGTTCCGAACCATCACGAACAACGGCTTTAAGTTCTCGCACAGCTAGGAAGCTTAAGCGCGCCTAGGGCATGCGTCTGATTGATTTCGCGCTAGTGATTGTGAATTCTCTTTTGTTAAAGCTCCTTGGGCTTTAACGAACACCTTCTCGTAAAGCTGACGAAATAAAATTCTACAAAAATGTGATACCGCCTCATTAGGCAGAGAATGTAAAAATGATGGAGAATAATTGTTTATTAGTACTGTAATATCAATTACTAAACATAATATTCAAAAAAATCAATTAATTTCGGGAAAATCAATATAAATAGGAAATAAATAACTAAAATTTCTTAAAATTGCTAATAACGATAGATATATGTATTTAAACTTGAATTTTGTCTGAAAACCCTAAAAATTCAATTTTTTAATAACAGAAGTTCTAAAGCTAATATAAAAAGCATTATTAACAACTATTTTTTCTACGCTTCTTTTTGCGTCGGCGGACAAAAAGTTTAAACGTCACTCTGGCCATATCCTAGAATGTTATTCAAAAATTAAAAATTTGATTATCACATTTAAACTTATAAAATAAATTTATTCAATTTTTAAATAAAGTTATTCTAACATCGAGTAATATTTTACTATCGCAATTAATTATTTATGTAATTCAATATAAATTTGTTTAAGTTGTTTAAAGAAGCAAAATTTTTAAAGAAATAATTTTGTTCAGAAAATAACTTCTTGGAATAAAATAATTTCTTGAAGGAACAAAACTCGCATGATATTATTTCAATTTTAAAGTTAATTATTTACATATTTCGAAATGCTTAAAAGTAATTTAAAGAAATTTTATAGAATTTCACAATAAATATATTTTTCCTATGTGTAATCCAGCAATTAAATAATCCAATTTATTCTTTTTAGTTAAAAATTCTTGCATTTTTAGAACACTTTTTCCTTTTTTATAGAAAACAATCTTCGTGGTTTAATACTTAAGAACCTGCTTAAAAGTTAAATGTCTTTAATAAAAATTAATTCTTTTTTGTTTAAATTTTATTTTTTTAAGTAAAAAAGTAATTTTTTATATTGTAAAGTAATCTGCTTCGTAAAAAATTTAACAAATTTTCTTAAAAAGTGTTTTTGTCGGTCTAAATAAATAACAAATAAAATGAATTAGCATAACACTAAACCATTTGCTTAAAAATTAACAATTTTTTTTTTAAATTCAAATATTGGATTAAAATCTTTTTTTTTTTGTTAAAAATTAAAGTTGAAAAAGAAACAATTTTGTAAAAAAGTATATTTTTTGCTTAAAAAAGTTCATTGTTCCCTAAGAATTAATCTTTTAGTTTAAAATTCAACTTTTCGGTAGAAATTTTATGTATTTATTTGAAAATTTGTATAAAAGTCAACAGTTTTGTAAAAGGTAATTTTTTTGTTTAAAGCGTCATCTTTATTTTTGAAAGTTTATCCTGTATGCTTTGGATTCAACTATTTTGTTGAAATTTTATCTTTTTTTGGTTGAGTTTAACTGTCTGTAAATTCATTCCTTTTATTTAATTGATTTTTTTATAATTTTTTATAATGCATCTCTTTTGATTAGAAATTACATTCTTGTTTAAAACTCATGTTTTTAGGTTTAAAATTCAACTTCTTGGCCAAAAATATAACTATTTTGTTGAAAATTTTTCCTTTTTGAATAAAAACTCACCTTTTGTGGAAATGACATATGACAAAAAGTCATCTATCTGGGTCGAAACTTGTTTAGCTGTATTATAAAAAATACTTATTTTTGCATTAAAAATTTATCTGTTCTTGTTGAAAATTCAAATTTTGGGTTTGAAGTGTGAATATAACTATGCAGTTAAAACTTGTTTTCTTTTTATTTTAATTCAAGAGGTTAAATTTTCGTTTTGTTTTTTAATTAATAATTTTGACAGAAAATTTGGCTTATTCTATTTTTGTTTAAAATAATCTCTTTTAGTTGAAAATTCTACTTTTTCCTTTTTTTAATTTATCTACCTTGATTTTCAAATACAATTTTATTTTTCAGGATTCAAAAACTTTGCTAACAAAATTTCTTATTGTAGACAATGTATTATTTCTGGTAGATATTTTTGGCTTAAAAATTAAACTGATTGTGTTTGAAATTTAATCATATTTTTTGAAATTTTGACCATTTGGTTGCACCTTGCAGATTAAAAATTCAACTGGAATCCTCAAATTTCGCCTTTTTGAACGGAAAATTAATCTTTTGAGGTTAAAGATTCAAATTTTGGGTTGAAAATTTATATTTTTTGTTGATAAAATCAATTGCTTTTTCTAAAGATTGAATACTTTAATTTTGCTTATTTAAACAACTAAAAAAATTCATATATAATTACATTAATAGTTAATTGCGACAATAAAATTTTACTCGATTTCAGAATAATTTTATTGAAAAATTGAATGATGGAAAACTGCTAAGATTGGGGGAAATTAAATAGATTGATAAGCACGAGATACGTTATGAGAATGTGTTCGTTAAAGCCCAAGGAGCTTTAACAAAAGAGAATTCACAGTCATGAGTGCGAGATCAATCAAACGCGTGTCCTAGGCGCGCTTAAGCTTCAAAGCTGTGCGAGTACTTAAAGCCGTTGTTCGTGATGGTTCGGAACCCACCTACATTTCAGACAACGGTTCTAGAAGTTTTTACTAAATAGTATATTCAGTTACTAACTTAGGCATGTTTAATGAGCCAATTATTATACAGAAAAAGTTTTTAAATTTTTTGAAGGTATATCATGTAAAAAGTAGCTTTCCCTAAAACGTACAAGAATATATGAACGTTAATCAGCTCTTATCAAATGTAAATATCTTAGAAAGAAGAGCTTGACAACTGTCTATGATCTAAAAGATAACGCTGATATTTTATTTTATATAATTCAATTAGAACTAAAATAATTATTAGTTTGAACAAAATATTTTAAAGTTTTACTGTAAAATAATTTTTCTAATTTTAAAAACTTAATTGTGTTAATTTTGATTAATATGTGTTTGATAAAATTGCATTGGATAATGATTTAAATGAAGAGTTTTTTAAAATAAAATAAATATTTTACTTGTGAAATTATTCATGTGTGATAATGACATAACTCTTAAATTATCACATGAATCATTTTACAATTCAAATATTGAATTTATTTTCAAAAACAGTTTATTTAAAGAGTTATCTGTTGAACTTTATTCAAACACATATTAATATCAAAATTAAAATAAAAAAAAACAGAACATTGGATTATTTAATTTTAAGCACTCAATATTAAAATTTTAGTTTTTAAATTATTCAGAGAAATAGAATTTGAAAAATAATTTAAAAAATTTAAAATTAACTAATTGCATTAGGTTTTTATAATCAGGTTTAAGTTTTATTTAAATAACTTTTATATTATTAATATTAAAATATACAACTATTGATATCTTATAAATGCCAATTTGTTAAACTTCTAATTTTTCAAATTTATGATTTTTTATAAATTTATTTATAATAATTTTTTTAATATAAATTGTGGTTGATGGTTCTCTTTCTCTTTTTATCGCCAGAAAAATTGATGCAAAACGAAGTTTAGTTTCCATCCTACAAAAATGTATTTTTTAAATTTACAACTGTTTTAAAATCTTTTTAATTATCTAATGGTTTATAAAAAAATGTAGAATAAACATCAATGGTTAATATAAATCTTGTTTTGATTCTTAACCCCACTCTTAACAGAAAGGATCAATTTTTTGCCGCTTTTTAATTTAATAAATTTTCATTTATATCCATTTTTTACCATTTTTTATGGAATAATTTAATGGAATAAAGGATTTATTCAACTTTATAAACTTTAAAACTTATTAAAAATAACAGAAGATAAGTAAATAATTTTTAATTAAAGATTTTAATCACCATTTTATCAATTAAAAATGATTAAAAATATTTATTATTGAGATCGATTTAAAGTAATTATCAAAAATTAATTAAACTTAATAAACTTGCATAAAACAAATTTAAATAAAAAAGCAATATTATTTAATAAATTTTATTAATAGTTAATTATATTTACATTCTTTACTTATTAAATTTAATAGCAAGAAAAAATTATTAAAATTAATTATTCTCATTCCGTGAATTATTTTCTATAATATGAGTAAGGTTTTTAAAAAGTAATCGAATTTGATTGGATTTATGCATAACAAATGTATTGAATTTCATTTATTTTTATCCATTATTAAAATTATTATATTCTATATCATATTATACATTCATATGAAGATGATTAAGATATTAATAATTATTTAGCAATCCAATAATTGCTGAAAATTTTGAAAAACTATACGACTATAATTATTTTCAATAAATTTTAATAATCCATTTTCAGCAGGGATCTCATTTTAATACCTCACTCATTGTTTTAATTATTAATTATTATAACACGCAGAAAAAAAACATGCTTTTCCAAAATCTTTTTAATCTTAGGATTAGTTCTGTAAACATTTTTTTTGGTGGAAAATGTGATTTTTTCTTTAAAATTGGTCTTATTATTATTAATTGGATAATAATGTGAAATAAGAAGGACACTTTTCTTTGAGCTGGTCACAAAAGTAAGAGGCTTGGTCATTCGGTCATTGATCATTGATCATTCATTTAAACGAAATCGACAAAGCCATTCTGCTTAATGGAGTCCGTCCATTGATCTTTTGAGGTCCCTCACTCTCCAAAGGTTAAACGGTGGTCGAACAATTACCGGACGGGAACTGCAGGATTCGTGAGTTCTAAGAGTCCAGAGGCAAAAGACTTCCGGCAAGGGCTCAAATGGCTAGGTGTCAACCTCTCTCAAGAATTCCACTTTACAAAGCACTCGAGGATTTAGAGGATGTACTTTTGAAAAATTGACTTCCAGAATAGCGGAAGTCACTTCTTAAGGTCTTGCTGAGACTCTTTAGAAAGAATCGGACACAACGAGAGGAATTTGACCCTCGATTTGGTCTACAATGATATCTTCAGAAATTTGATACATATGATCGAATCCATTTCAAATCAGGCAGGTTCTACACACGGGGTGAAGCTGGCATAGGAACTTCCGCTAAAAAATCTAACTTCCGTACCAGTCCGATCTAGGGTCCTTTCTAGGTAGTTTTCTAGTGGATTTTGAAGTTATTAATGTGCCAGGACTGAATCTGGAAAAGGTTTTTCAAGATGGCGGAATAAGGCCGGGGCCTGAAAGGTAAGATTAAATAAAGTAATATATAATCTATATTCACAGGTTTTCTTGCTATAATTTCTTCCTACTATAATTACACTGTAAAAAATCTAGTTGAAAATTACATTCCTTGCGGTAAAGGTTTTAATGTGACTGCCGTGGGAATTTGACAAAGGTTTTGTGAACTTGCATCGATTCCCGTATGAAAATTTCCAAATTTGTAACAATTTCACAATAGAAGTGTAATATTACCACGATAATCATGGGACAGAAAAATACCAATGATCGCCGTGGTAAAATTCAACCGTAGTTTAACCGATATTGAAATGTACTTTCACGAGGTTATGGTGAATTCACTATAGGTACATTAATCCACTTTACAAGGAAAGTGTAAAAAAGCAGATGAGCGGGAAATTCACTATAATGTAGTAATTCCGGCATTCAATATGGCGTTCGAAGCTTTGAATGTCAAAAAGTTTTTTGCGTCATGATAATAGTGCATCATCTTTTAATA
>JAAAKG020146166.1:0-10725 GCA_010014905.2 Druon quercuslanigerum
ACCACCACTCTTTGAACTAATCTGCACCCCTCTGTGCCCCGCCTAAGTCCACTCTTCGGTCACTTCTATTACACAGAATTGTGCAGGCCTGCTCAGGTGAGCGTTTGTGTTTCTTCTTCTGTACAAAGAAATTTATATTAACATGATTTGTAAGGATGTTGGTGGTATGTTTTCAGCCGCTCGGTTATATTTATGTATTCGGATCGCGTTCTGTGTTTTTAAGAACCCTATCCTTAGATTCTCCCGTCGTTTCTTGTCATAACGAAGTGGTCCAACGTGCGTTGCGCATCCTACCGTACGTGGAGGAACCTCTTCAGTAATAGTTATCTAGGAGGTTTGCTTTTAGAATTTTGATTGATTCACATGGAGTTGAAATTATGGACAGTAACTTACAGTCTAAATGACCGTTGGCCGTTTTTCTTTGAGGTGTTTGTTCTAAAACACTTGCAGTATTATTTTCTTCACTAGTGGGTTGATTTGTTTTCTTTTCATCCTGGGCTATGATTGAATTTAATTTTTGATTTAATTCCGTTTCACTATCTAGTTCAAAGACATTGGTGTCTTCTAGTGTAGATCCATTATCTGATCCTGCGCAAATTTTGCTTCTTTATTGATAAAAGGAATAGGTTTTGATGGGTTCGAATGTGTAACTAGATAAGTTTTTTAAAATGAAATTTTAACTTTTTCTTGTTGGAGGTAATTTCTTCCTAAAACTCCATCTGTACTCAGAGGAAAATCTTAAACGACAACGTGAAAGCTCACCATGGAATTTTCTATGGGCAGTTTTATTGTGCCTATAGTTGAAATTTTAGTTTGAGCCCATTCCGATATGTCTATGGATTCATTTTTATTTACTAGTAATTCTTGGTTTAAGGCATCTGATTTTATAACATTAACGTCGGCTCCGGTGTCAACTAGAAAAGATGCTTTGATTTTATTGAATCCAGGGGATAAAAATTATACGGCTGGAAATTCTAAATTACCTTTTACATCAGAATTTGTTCGTATTTGATCAGAAATTGTATTCTTGTATGACGCTTCTAGATCTCTGTGCTCGTTTGACGCTCTTCGTTCATCTCGCTCGTTGCGGCGTCTGTTCGCAGAGCGAGGTGCGAGTTTATATGCGAGAAGTCTGTAAAGGCCTGAGGATTAATCTCATGTATCTGATAGTAGGTATCGTGATATCCTGTATTTTATAACGGATTTGTTGGAAAATAGGGATTGCGGGTGTACGGATACTCGTGTGTTGGAAAGTCATTAGATGATAAATAAGGACTCCTTAATTACACCGTTTTGAAATTCAGGTATATGAGAACGTCTGTAATACGGATTTTTGGGTACATCAGAAGTTGTCATAAAACGAACATAGGGGCTAGGATTACGATCCTGTGACCATGAATCATGATGTTGATATTGTCCTGAATATATTGGCATGTTTTCACCAGTATAATGTGAACATCCCGGCGAATAAGGATGGTTCATTATGCCCGAGTGATATGGTTTCTGATCCCAATTACGGTATGAATCAGGAGCTTTTGTGAATCGCGCTTGTGGACTGAGATTACGGTCCCTTGAATTTTAGTAGCTAGGTTGGTAATACCTGGGTTCATGATAATAACTTGTTGAGTAGTGAGGATTTAATTGTTGTCTAGCCTTGTATTCGAGCGTAAGTTTTAAAGCATTGCCTAAACTAGAGGGGTCTCTTCCTTCCACTATCCCCAAAATGCTATCAGGCAGGTCTTATTTAGAGGCTTCAAGAGCACATTCATTTAATGGGAGTAACAGTGGTTCGACATTTGGATATTTGTCTTCAAGGCCCGCTTGGGCTCCTGATTTTAGAAGAGTTATCCGGTTAAAAAATTCACTCACGTTTTCTTCACGATTCATCCTGATGGTCGAAATCTCATGAAAACACCACGCATAGGTTTTTACATGGAGCAAAACGCTTTTTTAAATGTTTTTTTAAATCATTCACGGAGCTAAAATTTTTTCCATGAACAGAGTCCCTTGCCGCACCTTTTGATCGAGCTGTAACTGCCTTAAGGTATTGCGAAAAATCACACAGTCAGTAAGTAATTTTGTCATGCCTGAAAGCCTGAGAACAATCATACAATCAGTAAGTTCCCTATGCCTGAGAGCCTATCTTGGAATCTTTTCAATACTAAGAAGAATGACACATTCAGTAAGTACGTTTGTCATACCTGAGAGCTTGTCTCGAGACGTTCGCAATGTTGCAAAAAATCCGTAAGCAGTATGGTTATCATGACTGAGAGCCTATCTCGAAGCGTTTGCTATGTCAAAAAGATCACACATTCAGTAAGTACGTTTGTCAAGCCTGAGAGCGTCTTTTGAGGAATTCGCAGTGTTGCAAACAATGTATCATCATCACTACGATTGTCATGCCTGAGAACCTGTCTTGGGACGTTTTCAAAGTTAAGAAAAATCACAGTCAGTAAGTACGTTTTGGCATGCCTGATAGTGATTTCGAGGCTTTCGCAATGTTCCAAAATGTCCATTAGCAGTTTGGTTGTCATGCCTGAGCGCCTATCTCGGAACGTTTTCAATGTTGAGAGCAATCACACAGACAGTAAGTAAGATTTTTATGCCTGAAAGCCTATTTTGAGACGTTTGCAATTTTGCAAATAATTCATTAGCAGTGTGGTTGTCATGCCTGAGAGCCTGTCTCGGGACATTTGCAATGTTAAGAACAATGGAATAGTCAGTTAGTGCGTTTTTCATGTCTGAGAGCCTGTCTCGAGGAATTCGCAATGTTGAAAAAAATCCATTAGCAGTATGATTGTCATTCCTGAGAGCCTGTTTCGGGGCATTTGAAATGTTGAAAACAATCACACAATAGTAAGTTTACCATGCCTGAGGCCCTGTCTCGGGACGTTTGCAGTGTTGAGAACAATCACAGTCAGTAAGTTAGTTTGTCATGCCTGATAGCCTGTCTCGAGGCGCTCGCAATATTGCAAATAATCTATCAGTAGTATGATTATCATGCCTGAAAGCTTGTCTCGGGATGTTCGAAATGTTGAGAACACTCAGACAGTCAATAAGTTTGCTATTCCTAAAAGTCAGGCTGGAGGCCTTCAAAATCCCTTCAAATCTTGAAATATTCTGTAAAAGCCCTTAGAAAATTTTCAAAATCCCGCAAAATCCTTTTTAAGCACTTGAAATATTTTGATATCTCATAAAAGCCCATAAGAATTTTGAAATTCTATAAAAAATTTTGAAATATTTAATATATTTGAAAATCTCTCGAAATGTTTTGACTCCTATAGAAATATTTAGAAAAGTTTGAAATTTCGAAATCAGTATATGCTGAAAAGCTAAGTAATTAACCCCTTGATCCAATTACTTTATAATTTAACTTTATACAAGTTTTAATTTAAAAAATTGACTTTGATTAATTGCTTCAATTAGCATAAGAAATTTTGTTTCCTTTGGATTAAGCACAACCTAATATTTGTACTGTTACCACGCATGACACTATTTTCATACAATTTTTATATTTTTATTGTTATCACTATCACTGTATACCACTTTTAATTAATATTTCAAATATTTGCATGTTTATTGAAATGGACCGCATATTTTTTGTTTCAGAACAAACAAATACCTGCAAAAATCATCAATCAGCCGTGTATGTGCAGTCGGAGGCTTTTTTATTAGCATTCCTGTCTTCTTAACCGGTGAGAATTGAGGGAATTGAATAAGTTTTGTGTCTTCCACTCTCTAGTATTTTATTAATAATAGAATAATCTTCAAATACCTTACCAACATTTTTTTCGCAACAACTTACGGGGAGAAAAATGCGGCTTTCGGAACAAGTTTTGAGTACCGTATATTCCAAAGTAAATCCCAGAAATCCATCATTCTGTTCGAAAATTCCAAACTGAGAACTGGTAATTAAGGAATTGAGATTCACGATGAATATTTCAAGCCCCTACCTATGCGCTTGTTCGGACAGAGTCCTGAACTAGGAGCAGCCAAATTTCAAGCGTAGCACGGATTGAGCACTGAGCACCGAATACTCTTCATGTAAAATTCATTCTACTATCGGCGAGAAAAATCGAGTCCTCTGGGTTCGACGTTCAAAAAGTGAAGAAAGAATTTTAGACAACAAATAAATGATCATTTTAAAGATAAAAATCTTTTACATTAATAAGCCTGAAAAAAATATGCTAACCAAATTTTTATGGCAAACAAACCCCAAAAATATGATACAAAGTATGGAAATTTAACAGCTCTTAGCGACAGCGAACTTCGAGGCATAGTTTTTTATTGCAGAAATCATAGGAAAGAATTGAAAAAATCATTCTGGTATTGCAAACATTTCTCAACAACTTCCCGATAAAAAATTTGCAGAATATAACAAATTGTTCGTTTTTAGTACATAAACATACAACTGTACTATCGTCAGTTCTAATGAATATAATGAAGTGATTTAAATTAAGGGGTAGTCAGTTGAACTGTCTCTACTTATTTACAATTTGAAAGAAGTACGAGGTCTGTCCCAAAAGTATCTGACCTGCGTTCATAAATTGCGATATTTAAAGATATTGTTTTTATATGGGAAAGCAAGTGTAACAAGCCAGCGGGGTGCTTTTTTCATAGGATTGCCCTCGTCTTTCCTCAGCAAATTATGAAAGCACATTTTGAGGAAAGACAAAGACGATCCTATGAAAAAGGGCACTTTTCTAACTTGCTACACCTGCTTTTCAATATAAAAAACTGTCTTTAAATATAGCATTTTGCACGAAGAGAAGCAGAAGCATATACTTCTTTGAAATTGTAAATAAATACATACTGTTCAACTAACTACGTTTAATTAAATTCACTTTATTATCTTTTTTAGAACTGTAGATAGTACAATTGTATATTTATGTACAAAAAGCGAACAATTTGTTATATTCTGCAAAATTTTTTCAATGGTTTGTTGACAAATTTTTAAAGTACCACAATGAATTTTTTTGAGATATTTCCTGTTATTTCTTCAATAAAAAACTAGGCTCTAAAATTTGCAGTCGTTAAAAGCTGTCAAATTTCCTTACTTTAATTGGATTTTCGGATCTGTAAGTTATAAAATATTTTTTTGGCATATTCATTTCCGGCGCATTAACGTAAACGATTTTGACCCTTCATTCACTGAGCTACCATTTTTTCTTCATTTACTTTTTTAGCCTCAAAGGCAAAGGCCTCCAATTTTCTCGCCGATAGTATGTTTGATTTAATCGAAATACATGACTCAGTCCCGATTTTTCGAATTTAATTTTTCTCGGTGAACGTTCACACCACATAAAATGACATCGAGTTAAAAATTATGTAAATTACATAAAAATCCCTAAAGAAAGATTGTGTCCCTACATTTGTACAATTACAACAAAATTATGTTTTGAAATTGTTTTTGTAATTACAAACAAAATTGCCGCCCTTTTGCCGGTTTCAGGGGGAATAACAGCTCCTTTCCTTATAGTGTAGTGGTTGGTAGGCGTTCAATTAGTTTCAAAAAAGTTACTATACAAAAAAAATACTTTTTTTCGTTTAAAACATAAAGCCATGCTTTCAAAACTAACACTGTAGTTAAGTTTTGTTATATTATGTTCCTTGCTCTTCGAGATTAAATTTAGTAGTGTCCACTTGTCCTACAAACTTTACAACGTATAGAATATTAATTAGACATTTTTTTCTCTCTTCTCCTTTTCAAAACTGAGGTCCGGTGGAATATCTAACACCATTGTTTCTACTTCGTGCAAAAGCTTCACCTGCTGAAAATTTTGCTATTGATATATAACGTTGCATAAAGATAGTAAGCTTGTACCACAGTATTTTTATATAGTTGTCGTTTTAAAACAAGTTTTCTCAACGAGGATTTCAATTGCAAATTTAGAATAACAGATTGGATGATTTTAAAATCAATAGATTATAACGAATAATCTGTGAATGTTGACATAAGCATTCAGTGCATTCAGACGCAAGCTTCAGACGTAAATTTGGCGTAAATTAGAAAGTATAGAGAATAGATCGAGAGAGGTTGTCGAACAGAGAAATAGTGAGATAAAGCCATTGGTAAAACAAACAGAGAATGAGGAAGTAGTAAAAAGGAATGATCGAAGAAGGCAGGTTTTGGGATGTGATACGATGTTTGTTACGAGCAGTGGAAAATAAGATCAAGGGGAAAGGACAAGGATAGGTCAAGCAGAAATTGTGTAAGGGGAAGAAATAACAATAGAAGAAGTGGATGAGGCAATAAATATTCTAAAAAAAACAAGGCTGCATGAGAGGATGGCGGTGAAGTATGGAGGAGAAGGGGTTTGGCTAGGGATATGGAACATCTGTAACAAGATCTGGAAAGGACAAGGGTGGCCGAAAGAGTAGATGACAGGGCTGGTGGTACCACTTCCCAAGAAAGGGGAGCAAAAAAAAGGTAGAAGAATACAGAAAGATCTCTGTCATGCCAGTGGGCTATAAAATATATGCAGAAATTCTAAAAAAAATGTTAAGGAGTCAGGATAAGACGAAAGTATCCCACACAATCAGACGGTAATCTACGTAGTCAGCTACTTGGTTAACAGAAGTTTAAAGAGAAAGAGAGGGGAATTAGTCGCATTGTTCGTAGATGTCAAAGCAGCGTTTGACACAGCGAACAAGAAAGTGTTATGGCAGGCATTGCAAGAGAGGGGAATAAAAGAAAGGTTTGTGGAGAGAATGAAAGAAATTTTTACTGACGGTGTTGTGTTATGAAGTGTGGGTATGGGGGTTTAAGGAGCATAGGAAAGGAAAGGAAAACAAATTAATACAGCCTGGTCGTTTGAAACGAAGTTCAAAGGGGGAGAGGGGAGAAGAAACCACAAGTATGTTTGGGCGAAATTCATAACAAGGATGCGAGAGGAAATTTTGAAAATTCGAAATGGGAGGAAAAAAGGAAAGCAATGAGCAGGGTTTGTGAGATACGAGAAGGGGTTATGGAGTAGCAGGACATAGCCTTATGACTATTTTATTAAGACAAGAAGAAGAGAGATGAAAAAATATTATGGATTCGAAGTAAGATATATCGTGTATGATGTTCAAAGGTTTAAGGGAAGCAGAATATCTCTAAAAAATAAGAAAGGAAGAAATGGAATAGAGTGGTACGGTTTAAAATTGTAGAAGGAGCGTGTGCTTGCAAATATTTGATGGATAAAGAGGAGAATCTGTGTTCAGTATGTGCATACGAAATGGAGTCATCGGCACATATATTTGAGAGGTATACAAGAGAGGTATATTGACAGTTGAGTGTGGATGAATGTTTAAGATGGATTTGGGATGATAATGGACAAGGAAAAACGTGAATAAAGAAACTAGAAGTAGTAAGAGAAAGACAGTGAACAGGGCAGAGCTAAACGGTTTATCATATTAAAGGAAAGTAAAGTAAAAACTTTCTTTTAAAAGCATTGAAAACTATTTTTATGGCATGAGGAAACGGAAGCCGTGGAAGGTCGCTCTCTTTATAATTTTTGGAATTATTAGTAATAATATAGTCCCTTTTGAGTAACATGAAACATTAGAATGTATAATTAGTGGTTAAGTTAGATTAAGCATGGAATCTAAACATATTTACAGGGAGCATAGGCAGTTAAACTCGTAAAAGGGAGATATTAATCATAATATATGTACACAATACATATTTTATTATTTTCCAATAAAACTAAATTCCTTATTATAACCATAATAGTTTATCATAAGAAAATTAATCCAAATAAAATAAAGTAAATAAATAAAAAACAATAAATAAAAATTATAATTAAAAATAAATATCGTAATATTTTTGTTGTACACAAAAATGACATAGTATGCCAATTGTCATTAAAATTTTCACAAGAACATTATTTCCTGTGTATGAATCAAACATTAAAATATACACAATAAAACTCAAAAACCAGAAAAATTAAAAGGTAGAAGTAATAAATTAAAATTTTAATAAAAAATAAATATAATACTACTTATTCCCATAAAATTTTCTATACGAAAAATATTTCATGATTATATAAAAAGCTTAAAAATACAAAAAAGAAAAGGAAAATAAATAAAATAAGAGAAATAAAGTAAATAGGCAAAAATAACACAGGCCCACAAAAAAACCAAAGTGGTCTTAACTTTACATATGACTAGGCTACCCTTATGGATTTTGAGCCGCTGAATCCGAAACCGGCCTCAATATTTCCTCCAGACCTCACAATTTTTCCCTAGCCCTGGAAAAAAGTGTAAAATTTTGGGAGCTTAAGGGTTCGTTAAGGTAATATTTATCCACGGGGAAATTAGTTAAACAATGTGGTTTTTACATATTTCGAGTAGCTGAGTTCAAATCCAACATTAAAATTTGTTTACATTACATCAGAATTCCCCTATTCTAGGGTAAAAAGTTTAAAACTCAGCAAAACTTGAGGTTTTCTTGAGGTTTTAGTTTTGCACGAAAATCTTTGATCTTTCCGTATTTTAAATTGCTGAATTCATCTCTGACATAATTATTTTTCTACAGTGCCTCAGAATTTCCTAGACTCCCTGTTGGACCGAATGAACGAATAGTATAATCTACAGCGTACTCTTGTACGAAATTTAGAATTTAGTATGATATCGTGCCAAAATAGGAAAAACCGATATTTTACTACACTTATTCGTATTACAATACCGAAGTTTAATATTATCTTATGAGTATTTAAAACACGAAGACGATAAAGTAGTATTCTAAATACGAAATATTATGAATCTCCATTTCAAATATTAACACTATGAAAAAATGATATTCTTTTTACTGAGTTTTCGATAAAGAATTTAAATAGGAAAAATAGTGAATAGTGAATTGTGATAAAAAAATGAATAGTGAATAGTTGCTAGGGAATGCATTAGTGCGTTAGGTAAGTTAGGTTCGAATCTCGCCGCAGCCGTTCCGATTTTTTATAGCGATCAAGCGTGCAATTCTGTATGTAGTGAATAATTTAAGTATATAATAATACAAATAATAATTGTACGCATGTGTTCGTATTAAATTATATTTAATTTTTTTATTTAGTTCCGCCTTCTGCAGGCTACATCTTTTGGTGGAGTGAGTTATTTTTCATATAGTCGTTTGAGATTCTCATATGCTTTGTATAGCAACTTCAAAAGATGTTTTCGCTCTTTCGAATAAAATATATTACTATAGTTTTAACTTCGCTTGTCAACTTTGATATAGTGAATTTTAAATTCTCGCAAGTTTTATACGCGTTAATGCAACAACCTTTCCATTTCTTCAAGCAAAAATATTAGTTTTGACGGCCGAAAGCCACTATATTAATTTTTGGTATTCAAACCCTGTTTTCCCTATTTTGAAACGATATTATAATAAATCCTCATTTATTTTTATCATTCATTCTAACAAAAAGTCTCACAGTGTAGTTCCACATAGTATCCCTTCAATATCATGCAGAAAAAACTCGAAAAAACAGTGATATGAACCTTCAATTTATTGTAAAACGTTTTCTACGTTAAATTTTCCGTGAGAAGGTTACGGAATAATTGCAATAGTCTTTTTTTAGCTTTAAAAAAATACAATGCCTGTCATTTACATAGGCCGAAAAAATCGGGTCTACATTCTCTATGGAGAAAACGCTTCATTGTGGGGTCCTATTTAACATATTAAAAATTTTACCATGAATACGAGGGGGAACCAGGTTTAAAAAAAATATTTGCAAAAATCACATTTGCGTGGACGGATGATCCCCATTACATTTTAAAGCAAAATGTCCAACAGAAGGAAGAAAGGAAGAAAGTTATGGTACATTGAAAAATACCCACTTTTTCGATTTGCAGCAAAAAAATCGCAAGTTTCGAAAACCACTCTGTACCTTTTTACCTAATTACTTTATAGAAAAGTCTTCCACAGATGAGTGAAAGTAGACTCAAGTTGCTGTGATTCCAAAAAAGAACAATGTTCTAGCTCTAAAAGGTTCATAAAAATTCATCAAAATTGACCATTTTTGCCTGTTTTTAGGGGCAAGAAAGTGGAGCTTAGTTTTTTAAAAATAAATCGTGTTAGGCTTAGTTTGCGTTGGTAATAGCAGAAGATAAAGCAGATTATACAAAAATCTGCGTTCATCTAAAAACGGAAAAATCTTTTAGCTTTATTAGTTTGGGAATTGCAAGGTTTCAAAAAATCCACTTTTTGGGCATTTTTGAACAAACACGGAAACGTTTTGTTTTTTGAAAATACCTCATTTTCTGCAAGACCCACTACAAAATTCCTCAAAAACAAATAAAAGGTCACGAGATATGACCTTGGAAAGTGCACTCTTCCTCCGTAGAGGCACCTGAGCGTACCGTAAAGTATAGTGCCTTACCATATTATTAGATCTGTTTTGTTGGTAAAAAAGTCTTTATCTAAGTATAGTTTAAGAAATAAGAACACCCAGGTATAATCCGGTGCACACGAGTTCGTTCCCGCGGTCAAAAATGACCCTCGGTAACACTCGAATTCGTTCCCGGTTCGAGCCAACGCCCCTCTGTCCCTTTTCTCTTCGTTTACCCCCACCATCACTAACTAGACCTACGAGTTCGTTCCGGCGCTTTCTCAAAAACTCTCTAAGAAAGTTTCCATGCATTTTTCCTTCACACTTTCTCCAGGCTTAGCACTGGCAGCTTGAAGCGTCAACACTTTTTTCATTACTGGCGTGTTTAAAAAATGTGGAAAATAGCTGTTGTCAAAGA
>JAAAKG020146167.1:0-10725 GCA_010014905.2 Druon quercuslanigerum
AACCTACAAAGATAAATATATATTTAAGCCAAAAAGGCGAATGTACAACTAAAGAGCGAACAAAAAAGTTAAATTTTCCACCAAGAAATATTTTTCAGTCAAGAAAGAAAAAAATTCAGCTAAAGTTTCTTTCTAACCAAATAGTTAAATCTTCAACCAAATAGTTGAATTTTCAGCCCAAAAAGATGAATTTTCAATTAAGATGATCAATTTTCTACAAAAACAGAAGAATTTTCAAATTGTACATAAAATACTTTAATTTTTAGTTAATTAATTAAATTTCAACTAAACAGATAAATGCTCAACTAAAGAGATAAATTTTCAACAACAAAAATGAACTGTTCAAAAAGCGGTTGGGGTTTCCACCCAAAAAGATGACTTTTTTACCAAAAGATAAATTTTTAATCCAAAAGAGCGAATTTTTTATTCAAAAAGAGAAATAGTTCAATTTTTAACCAAATAGTAAAATTCTAAACCATAAGAGATAAACTCTGAACGAAAGTATAATAATTAAGTTACCAATTAGAACCGAAAATAGTTGAATTTTTCGATTGAGTTATATTCAAAAGTAATAAAAGGGGGTAAGTTTCTTGAAAATTGTGAAAAAAAAGATTGCTTCAAAAAAGGGAAAAACGGGGATTAAAAAAAAGTTCACAAAACCAAAACATTATACTCTTACGGAAAGACCACTAAAATTAAGTATTAAAGTCAGCCTTTCTTCCGTTCATCCTTCCGTTTTTTCAGCTCCAGATATCGAGATTTACTTGATATTCTGAAGAGGAAGGATTGATTACGATATTCTCCAGTCGGGTTAATTTCTCCAACGATTAACCAATTAATCAAGGCTCGCCGCTTTATCGAATTATAATTCGCGTGTACAATTTTTCGTAGAGTCTGGAGTAAAATGAAGCTCGTTAGGCTGCCGAGATAATTTTTCAAGAACTTAATTTTTTACCTTCTGCAACCCATTTTGTTTTTTTTTTATCGCAGCGGACTTGAAAGCCATCTTATTCTACCCTAGGCAAATTTCCTATCTATTACAGATTACAAAGCCATCGTTACGTCAAGTACCGAGAGGATGCAATTTTTTGCCGGATCCGATCTGCTTCCCTCTTACTTTCCTTGTACTTACACGTTCCTCAGACTGGTAACGAGAGCTTAGCTAATTAATTCGGCCTTTTTTTGAAGCGATTTCCTTTGTTGTGATCTTTTTTACGTTTTCTTTGATTTTTTAACCCCTTTATCCCGGGAACAGGATTTGAAAGTTCCTTGAAAGGAATTTTTTTTGATAATTCAGAAGATACTTCAGTACTTTGTATTAAATTTTCCTAAACATCAGGATGACAACTGACTGTAAATGGCCGTTTTAATCAAGAAAAAAATTCCCTGTCATTTACGCTTCGATAAAAAGTGGTCTCGATCATAAAATTAAAAGTTTAAACTCTTAAAGCTGAAAATTTTTCTATTTGAAGTAAACTGGAACGTGGAATTACGCACGATTTCGGACATTGCTTGCAGTTTTCTTGACCGTAATCCAGACAATCGAAACCTGAACACACAAGGCTGAATGCAACTGATGCGCCAAGAGTGCGGCCCTCGAGCAGTTTGTCACGCTTGACTCAGCACACCCTCTATTTCGGCCCCGCGGCTCCTCTCATCAAGAAACTGCGAACTCTTGAAAATTGAGGGGCCGGATTCTATAAGGGGTTTAGCACGTGACCTTTCCGAAATGTGACTCACAGATGATCGATTTTTGAAATTCAAAAAAGTGAGTTAAGAAAAATACCATCATATTCGTCCTAAAAATGTCAACTTTTTTACATTTACCACTTTGTTGTACAATTTCAAGCTTCAGAGAAAAAAATTCACACATTTCGGAAAAGTCACGCACTAAACCCCTTTATAGAATCCGGCCAGATAAAATATTGATCTAAAATAAAAATATTGTTCATAAAAATTGTAGATCTCATCCAAATATATATTTTTTGTACTTAAAACTTTTTCTCTAGAATTATCATTTTTCGATTTAAAAAATGGATAAAGATGCATTTCAAGTAGATGGGAATCATTTTCTGGCAGATTAAAAAGACATTCATTAACAAGAGATAATTTAAAATAATAAAAGACACAATGAAAAAAATATTCGGCAAAAAAAAAAACTTTGGCAAAAAACGTCATTAATAAGACTGCCATTCTTTAATGTATAATGATAAATATCCAAGACCTGTATTTTCGAACATTTATAACTTTAATGTCACTTGATATTATATGAAATAATATCAGACTGAACGAGTTCGTTTTCAAATTAAAATGTTACGATTCCAATAAAAAATGTACAGTTAATAACACACTAATTTCAAATTGTTTAATTTTAAAGCCTGATCATAAAATCTTTTACTTTTTAAGGCTTCAATTCGTACGTTCGTGTTTAAATTATTAATTGCTTAATCGTAAACGTTAACAAATTTTAAATGTACTCCTTTGAATGCGCATCATTTTGAATCAAATTTAACTTCTACTTTGGAATTATATAAATTTTTAAAATATTTTACGGTTTAAGATTTACTAGTTTTGAAATTTTCTAATTTCATTGAAGATTGAAGATTACTGTTTCAAATTGTACGATTAAATTTTTTTTTACCTTCATTAGTATTCAATTTCTAAGGCCTGGAGAAAATTAAATTATTCTACTTTAAAGCCATTGAATTTAAAATTATACCATACTCAAGGCTAGAGTTTTGCTAAATTTCGAATGTCTATGTTTTCCAGTTTTAAACACTTCCGAATTATTCCGCAACAGGGTTTTTTAACCTCTTAATACATATTTTCAAAAATGTACTAAATTTGGTTTTATATCAAATAATTTTGAAAAACTCTCTTCCGCCCTTAAGAACTGCACACCCAATTTAGAAAGAAAGGATTGTTTTCATCGAAACAGAACCTTTAAGCAACTTTAATTGTTTTATGAGTATTTTTTTCTACAGCAAAATATAAATTTCACTGATATCAGCCATAAACTTAAGTCTCGCAATAAAATTGTTCTCATAAATGGCATCATCTCAAAGATCAAATATTATGTTGCTCACTAATGTAAAGGACGCAAAGCTCAAGGTAATTTTATTTAAAAATCCATACATAGGTGATTGTAAGTATTGAGTTTATTATTTCAAAATCGTCTTCACTAAAATGCCGCTAGATAAATTCGAAAAAGAATTTCGTTACGAAAATAACTGTTTAGCATGCAACAATAGAGATCATTATTGAATACAGTATGTTTAGAATCAACATCGACATATCGATTACATATCTATAAGCCTGGCATAATCAATCCTATGTGTTTTTCAATTTCAAAAATCCCCTACCAGTCTGCAGTCGAATTTTTATTAGAAGCACTTTCATTTGCCTGAAAATTTGGCGAGGGGAATGAAAAACTAGAAAAAAAAATTCCTTAGCAGTCTGTTAGCTATAGAATAATTTGGATGTAGACATTAGATACCAACCGAGGGCCATTTTCTCGATAGTTCAATTGACCGAAAATTAAAATAGCGAATATTAGGATACCGAAATTTATTTGAAGGAAAACTAATTTACCGATTGATTAATTGTCCGATGACCATTTTAACGAATGATTAATTGACCGAAGATTCATTTTTCCGAAAGTCCACTTTACTGAAAGTTCAAATTTCAGAAAGCCTAATTTTGCGAAGGTTCAGTTAACCAAAAAATCAGTTTAGCGATTGGTGAGTTATCCGAAAATCATTTAAGCGAAGGTTCAAATATCCGAAAATTTAAAAATTGTTTATTTACAGTCAGATAGATCTTATTTAACAATTAAAACATGTATAATGCGTAATCAAGTTAATTGAAGGAATAAAAACAGTGAAAATTCAACCAATTGAGTGACAAAAACCTTATATAGTTGATATGCTTTAATTTACGTAAAGAAAAATGACTAATTAAATTAAAGGTGACACACAGAGGAAAAAAAATTAAAGTTAGTATTATTATTAGAATTATTATTATTTTATTTGTATTTATTCAAATTTTTACTCGGGCGAACCCTATTACACATCATAGCCACGGACTCAGTCAAGTGACTGATGAAATCATGTTGTTATTAGTTAATCTAATACGATGCTGGAAACCTTCTTCGATAATGCTGTAGGTATCCAATTACGAGCGGCCTCGCGCGTTGGAGGTGACAAGTCACCCTAGGATGCTTTCTTAGAGCTACCATCTGCCCCTCCACAGGTTTTTAGTCGCTTGCTTCCTGATGGTCAAGAAAGTTTCCTACAATGCGACAGGTGTTTAATAAAAACGCCTTCTGAGCTGCTGCCAATACCCTACTGACTCC
Source organism: Druon quercuslanigerum (assembly GCA_010014905.2). Lineage (NCBI taxonomy): Eukaryota > Metazoa > Arthropoda > Insecta > Hymenoptera > Cynipidae > Druon > Druon quercuslanigerum. The sequence continues at coordinate 4,355 of JAAAKG020146167.1, forward strand.
TAAATGTTCAAGATGTTCAGTGCATCTTCAGTGTACAATGCCTGTAGCCGAAATCACAATGGGATGAATAGAAGCATGATTCACATTCCTCCATATGGTCTTTAGTTAATGCCTTAACTCGCTATACTTGTGAATCTTGGTTGTATAGGTTGACTGCAAATTTCGGTTAAGTGGGCAAGCAATGTCGATGATGTAGACTCTTCCCCTTTTTTTCTCGCATCACGATTTTAGGTCAATTGGCGCGGATGTAATGATCCGTTTAGATGGTAATATCCCAATATAAGATGTAATCTTCACCTTATGAAAGGGGCATTGGAATGTATCTATAGAAAGGGGTCCACTCTTTTTTAAGAGTCCTAGGTTAAGGGCAAGTTGTTGATGTATAATGCCCGGTACATCATTATGTCTGTGAGTATAGTCTCTCTGATCCATTACGCGACAGCCATCAATAATGTGCTCTATAGATTCGTTAGTATCTGCACACAATCGGCACCGTCTCTGGGTACAGAATATCCTTTCTTAGCCAAATATTGGATGCCTCACTATACACTTCTTGTTGATCGAACGTTTTGGGGTGTTCGCCGTGTGTAGTCAAGATCCGCTTTACAAATCGAACTGTAAAGCGCAACATTTATTTTGCTGTTAAAATAGTCTCGAAACTGTATAGCTTGTAACTCACAAAGTTTTTTGACATCTACAACACCCCTGCCTCCTATATGTCGTGGTAGAAGTACCCTTTCAATCGATGAATTTTTGTGGTGCATTCGGTGCTTTTTGTCATTTCTACGCGGACGATTCTGCTTAATTTTTCAAGGTCGGTGTTAGACCATTTGATGAGCCCGAAGGAGTACGTGTGGACAGGGATGGCATATGTATTGATAGTCCTGGTTTTGTTTACAGAGTTGAGAAAACTCTTCATAATCAATCTGAGTCTCGTAGCGAAGCTAATCGTCAGGCTTTTTTTAACTATCGTATGCTGAATACCCTTAGAATCAAGAATACCCAGATATTTATATGATTCACGTGCAGCCATTGCCTCGATGTCATTTTCGAAACCGTTCTTCAACTCGGCGGTCCCTAATTCCCCTCTAATTAAATGCACTGTTCTGCATTTATCTAGACCGAACTTCACGTGGATATCATTGGAAAACTTCTTTGTGACATCGATCACTTGCTGCAGTCACTTAATGGCCATCCTAATTATTATGAATTCTAACCCATGGGACATGCTGTTTAGTGTTTTGGTCAATGGGTTCAACGCTAAACAGAACTATAGTGCACTGAAGGAGTTTCCTTGAAATATACCTGTCTTAATGCGTATTGATCTAGTTATCCTTTGTTGTCCATGATCAAAATATTTGATTCTTGTTCCCCAGAGCCTCATCGCGTGACTTAGAAAGTTAAAAATGAGTGGGCAAATCTTGTCAAGTTTTAGGACTTCAAGCAAATAATCATGCGGCATGGTCGGAAAAGCTTGCTTGTAGTCAATGTATACCATCTGTAAGTTCCTTTGATGCTTACGAGCTTGAGCCATGGTCTAGCCATCTATAGTGACTAGATCTTTGCAGCCCTGCAAGTTTTTACAACATCCTTTCTGTTCTTCTCTAAGGATGTCATTCTCGTCGCAATGAAAATATACCTTATCTGCAATGATAGCTGTAAGACATTTATAAGTTGTTAGAAGACAAGCTATCGGTCGAAATTCAGATGGATTTTGAGCATTTGATTTTTTAGGTATCATATACGTAGTACCCTGGAGCATAAAGCCTGGAATTAGAGGTGATGCAGTGATGTTTGTTAGCTGCATTTCAGGGCTATTGTCTGCCCTTTCTGTCTCAAGTTTGAACCACGCAGTGTCCAAATTGCATCTGCTCATTTTTCCCCAAACACCCGACCAGTAATTAGTCATATCTTCCAATTGAGGGACTTCGGTGTCTTGCTGGTTATTTTGCTTTACAGTCAGTTCACGCTAGAACCTTCTTTCATCTTTCTGAGAGTTTCCATTTTGTTGCCTTCGTGCTCTACTTTTCCTGTATCGACGCAGTCTGGCAGAAAGAACATTAAGTCTTTGCCGTTGGAAATCCATAATCTCATCTAATATTGATGGTGTTAATGTCTCGATGGGCCGAGGGTGGATGATTTTAGTAACATGGTTTATCAGCTTTCTGGTTCTATTTCCTTTTTTATATTGAGTTAATCGACCCAATGTACACCTTACTTTGCTGACATCCATATCTAACTTGATCTTCCATGGTGGATCCAGATTCATTGCTGGGGAAAAAACTGCATTTGCAGACCTAGTTCTGCGGTCCAACGCTCTAACGGTTGCCACAGCTGCACAGTATGCAATAGTTTGCACCTCCAAAGCAGCTTCTGTTACGTTCAAATGAGTCGGCAAAACCTTGCTGTTGAGGTGTTCTATTAGTACATGCAAAGCATGTGTGATATTCATTTTGGGCAGAGAATGCCTTAGTGTTGGTTCTATATATCTGAACTCTAGTAAAGCATGAACGAAATCCTTTCAAGATGCTGTAGTTTTTCTGGGATTTCACTATCTACATCAACATTATTAATATCCTGATGTTGTTCTAATGGATCCGGTACATGATTGTCACTATCCCTAGCACCTATGCCTTCAGCTTCAATCAGGTTTTCGTTGTCCACAACTTCCAAGGGGATTTCATCAACAGGAAGCTGCTGTTCCACTTCCATTTTGATAGCAACTATTTTAAGAGCCGAAAGCAATCTGTTTACAGATATTGAGCGTTTTTGATCCACCAGATACTGCTCATTTTTTTGTGGCTAATTCTGGGTATTTAAGTAAGAAGAGTCTATGATACTCTCTCCTCTCACTTTCCCCACATTTCTCTGCCAAAAATTAAAGACGAATAACATATCTGTTCATACGGTATGTCCATTTTCGTCGCTTTTTTATTGCTGAACCTCTGCTTCTGCCTCTGTTTGTATAAGGCCTTCCACCTCTGGAGGATGTGGTGGCGTGTCACGCGGCTTCCTGGAACTGACATTCATTGCCGTCGTTTTTCCACGCAAAATCAACCTGTTGCTTAATCTCCATTGCTTGGTCTTCTGTGATGTGTAGATTATTCTTGATGTCCTTAATCTTAGCGATAAGATATCTTAGTGCGACTTTCTGTATATTAGGATACTTTGCAGCAAATCTCGTTCTTAAATTGTATCCTTTCTCCATTTTTGTTTCAAACTTCGCACTTTCATAATAGAGAAGCACCAAATCCTCTTTCATTATGGTATCCCACTTGATGCTCTCCCAGGGTATTTCTGTCGAGGTGGTTGGCTGTAAATAGCTAACGCTAGCCAAAGCATCCACAGCAGGCACAGTTGATGTTCCACTGCTTACCGTTTGTCGCAGATTTTCTTTCTGGCCAGCTGTTTGATTAGTGATATCTGCCTGACCATCTCGCAGCTCACCATCACTACCGTTCCGCATGCACTGGCCCCCAGCGGCGGATTGGAGGGCGCCCCGATGATCCTCGAGAAGCGACAAGCGTTTTAATATCTTTAGCATACTCTCCATGATTAATGGGTTTTGGTGTTCTGCTTAGTCCCTTTCCTCTTCGTTATCTGCCTGTCTGGCATGGGAAACCCTGTCAGTAGCAGTGCTACCGCCGACATAGCCTTCTAAGTCACTAATGGAAAGCTCAAGTCCTACCTCGACATCCACGCGAGAACACCTTCGGCAGGAGGAAAAAAAATTATTATTATTATTTATTTAGTTAACTTTTACTCGGGTTTACCCGGTTATACATGATAGCCACGGACTAAGTCAAGTGACTGATGAAATCAGGATGCTATTAGTCAATCTAATACGATAAGGAGATTACCGCTGAACTGATTTTTCGGTTAACTGAACCTTCGCAAAATTAGGCCTTCTGAAATTTGAACTATCAGTAAAATTGACTTTCGGAAAAATGAATCGTCGCTAAAACGATTTTGGAATAATTCAACATTCGTTGAAATGGTTTTGGGTCAATTAATGATTCGGAAAATTAGTTTTTCTTAAAATAAATTTCGGTACCCTGATATGCGCTATTTTAATTTTCGCTCACTTGAACCATCGGAAAAATGACCGGCAGTCCGTCGAACCTCACGCTTGACAGTAGTTAAGCGCAGAGAAAACACGACTGAGCGAGAATCACGAACGTTCACCCATCCTAGCACAAACGGCGTCCGTCCGTGCTTAACATTATAGATCTCGACGAGCTGAGAACCACCATCTAGCTACTGCCTTGTGCCGTTCAACTTCGCGTTTTACCATAAAATAGCAATTGATATAATAGTACCTTACTCAACTCTTAGACAACATTTTTTATTAGGAGATAATGTATAAAGTGAGTTAGACTAAAAATGGTCAACTTTTTGGCAACTACTCATCTGAAATTTGTATACTAATCAAAGTTATATAATTACACTACTTTGTTATTGAAGCTTCTTTAATAATGTTTCGAGGCTCATTAATAGAGCCATTAACCTACATGCAAACGGCATTAACCCTAGAGTTGTATTCGTACCAATCAGTGAGAATTCTTATCGCACAAAGTAACCAAAACTTTTAATTTCAGTCAATCCAACCGATAAGGCACCCTATAAATAACAGGCTCTCGCACTTGCGGTATATTTCCATTCCTCATTGCGATAGTTGCGAAACTTTAAGACATATAATTACGTGCTTTCCAACACTTCCTGCTAATATAGTAGATCATTAAAGATCAAATAATTATTTATTATTGAGCAATGACATCAATATTGGGCCGTCCATCAATATTGGGCCGTCCATCAGTATTAGGCCGGCGCCTCTAATTTTCGCCCGGGAATATTAAAGAACCAAATAAATATCAAACTTATCTCTTGCACGAAGCATCTTGACATGTATGGTTAATAATATCATAAATTATTGTGATAGTCAAGATTGTATGGCCATCTTCTAACGATTTTGGACATTTACTTTTAAGAATAAATTTTATCATTTCCGCAGTTCTATAATGAATTTGCTATATGTGAACGAGAATCCCTAAGTCTCTACAATACAAATAACTGCATTTCATTTGTGTACAACTGGAGAAGCAATTTTCATACAACCTTTTAATATGATCCTAATTTGGAGTGGCTCACTAATGAATCACAATTAGGCAAATTCAATAATAAGTTCTTCTGTTAAAAAAAAAATAATTCGAAATTGTACACTTTGTAAAGTTTTTTTCATGTCACGGATATAAAAATTAAAATGGTCAAATTCTAACCTTTTATTTTGAAACATCAAACAATAAATTTTATAATCTCAAAGCGTTTACAATTGATCAATTATAAATGAAATTTCTTCACACTGAACAATTTCAAACATCAACGACGACCATTTTTTATTTTATCATTGAAGTAACGATATCTTAAAGTAGTATCAATTATAATCTCTGTCCTTCTCACTAATCTTATCAATTTCGACAAATGATCGATCTTCTAAGGAAATTATTACACGATTTGAAGCAGGGAAATTTTTTTTTTTGTACTCGAGGACAATTATTACGAGTGCATTCAATTCGAAATAAATTATATGGATGAGATTGAAAAAAATTATTTAAACTCTAATTATGAATTCTTGAAGCGACAAACTATTTTTAACCAGCTTTTTATAATTGAGAAAATAGGACAAAATAAAAACAAATTGTTTTTCATCATATTTAGAATTTAAATTTGAAAAAAGAGGATTGTTTTGAAAATACAAAAATATAAATTAAGAGCAATTAATCAATTCTGGAATAAATTAATCATATTTCGTAGTTGAAGACCATATATTTGAAAATTATGTGTAAAAACAAACGTTTGGTGGACAGATAGAATTAGACAGAATTACCGAGAAGACAAGAAGTCTATCGCAGTCGCGAAACGAGAAGACCTTCATTTCTGGTGACAACGACCTGCGAATATCATCTACAGGGTGTTCGAAAATTTACAATTAAATCATGAGTATATTTATTATTTACAGAGAGTACCGAAATATTAATTATGAACATCAATATCCGTAATATTGAATTTTTTAAACAAATATGGAATTTCCATTATTCAATATTAAAGAGCTTCGTGTCCTTGTCTTTCAAACATCAATATTTACCTAATTTAATCATTGATAAAATTCTGATTATACCTCTTCTAATTACGGAATTAAAAAATTGATTTTTTATAGAATAAAAAATACATATAAAAATATATAAAATAAATATAATAATAATAAATTTATATAAATATATAAATGTATATATATATATATATATAAATATATATAATATAAATATATTAGCTTCTCCGAAATTTACCAATTATATAGATAATCTTCCAGTCCT
>JAAAKG020146168.1:0-10725 GCA_010014905.2 Druon quercuslanigerum
TTAATTATAATTTTTTTTATTTGTTTGAAAATTTAACAATTTAAAAAAAACACCCGTTTTGGTTGCAAAATTAATTTAAAAATTAAAACTTAAAATTAAAAATTAAATTAAACTCTTCGTAAAACGTTCAGTTTTTTAAATGATTCTTTTGTAAGGAATTTGAAGAGAAAATTGAAAAAATGTCACAAAACATTGTGAATTATTTCCTAAAATTTTTAAAAAGTGTGTAACAGATTTAAAAGCAAAATTTTGAAATTTTGAAGCGATTAAAAAATAATAAAAACTTGCACAGATTTTTTAAGAGTTTTGTAAAGCTTCATGAAAATGAAACACTTTTTTCAGGTTCCTAGATAAAATGAAACTATAATTTTATATTTAAAGATTAATTTTAGGAAATTATTATTTAAAAAGATTTTGAAAGACAAGATTAAAAAAATTGTCCTTATATTCGTGTGAAAATGTTTTAAGTTTGTAAGTTTACAAGATAAAAACAAATAAAAAATTGAGTTAATCAAAGAAATACTTCGCAGAATTGAAGGGATTCAGAATTAATTTTTAAAGATTTCTACAGTTTTCAGGAAAATAAAAAAATTGTCTTAAAATTTTTGGGAAAACTTAGAAGATTATAAGGTAATTTAAAAAAAATCTTCTAAATTTTGTCCTGGTACGTCTAAAATATTAAGAAATCTTTATTTTAATTTTATCAAGAATCTTATGAAAGTTATATTTACATAAATCTAATTTTTTACATATTTTAAAATATTTATAAATGAAATTTTGAAGTTTTATTAAAAAACATTTAGAAAGGTTTTAAAACAATAAAAAAATTTCTTAAGATTCTTGGAAATATTCAAAGTGATTCGTCACTTTGAAAACCCAATTTAAAAAAAACAGTTTAAAAAATTCAATAATATTTTCACAGTATTTTCAAAAAAAAGCCGTCAGATTTTTAGACAATTTTAGGAATAAGCATATTTTCAATTGACCTAAAATTTTCCTAAACCGTTGTAAAATCCTTTAAAATAAAAAAAAGATCTTAGAAATTTTCTATATGTACTTTTTTAACTAATCAAAAATTTTGAGAAATCTATTTCAAGTTTCTCGAGAAGCCTAGGAATATTATAGAAATTTTATTTTTTAAATCAAAAATGCAACTATTTGCTTCAAAACTAAAATATTTATTGTTTGAGGATTCAACTTTTTTTATTCTTAAATACGTCTTTTTGAATGAATACAATTTTTAAAATTTTAAATTGAGGATTCAGAATTTTAAAAAAATTGAACCTTTTTCAAAATTTTTTTATTTTTTACGCCTTTGAACCTATCAAAATCAAATTTCCTAAAGTGTTATAATTTCTTCCTGAGCACTTGTTTCTGCTATTCAGAATGGTCTATAAAAAATTTAAAAAATTGGAAATGGGTTTGCGAGAATTAGAAAAAAATAGACCCTTTTTTTCATATTCTACACCTTTGAACCTATCAAGACCAAATTTTTTAATGTCAAAAAATAGACCCTTTTTTTCAATTTCTACACATTTGAACCTATCAAGACCAAATTTTTCAATGTGTGTTTATTTCTTTCTGATATTTTTTCAAGCTATTCAAAATGGGTTTTAGAAAATTAATTAAAAAATTGACCCTTTTTCATTTTTTTTTGCAATTTCTACACTTTTGAACCTATCAAGATCCATTTTTTCAATGTGTCTTTATTTCTTCCTGATCATTTTTTCAAGCTATTCAAAATGGGTTTTAAAGAATTAAAAAAAATGACCTTTTTTAATTTTTTTTCAATTTCTACACTTTTGAACCTATCAAGGCCAAATTTTTCAATGCGACTTCATTTCATCTTGATCATTTATTCGAGCTATTTATAATGGGTTTTAGAGAACTAAAAAATTACCTTTTGTCGATTTTTGTTTTCACTTTCTATGCCTTTGAACCTATCAAAACCAAATTTCCTAAAGTGTTATAATTTTTTCCTGAGCACTTGTTTCTGCTATTCAGAATGGTCTAGCAAAAATTACAAAAATTGGAAATGGGTTTGCGAGAATTAAAAAAACTAGACCCTTTTTTTCAATTTCTACAACCTTTGAACCTATGATGAACAAATTTTTCAATGCGTCTTTATTTCTTCCTGATCATTTTTTGAAGCTTTTCAAAATGGGTTTTATAGAATTCAAAAAAATTGACCCTTTTTCATTTTTTTTTCAATTTCTACACCTTTGAACCTATCAAGGCCAAATTTTTCAATGCGACTTCATTTCTTCTTGATCATTTATTCGAGCTATTTATAATGGGTTATAGAGAACTAAAAAAAATACCTTTTTTTGGTTTTTTTTTCATTTTCTACGACTTTGAACCTATAAACACTATTATAAAAATTATAAAAACTATAAATTATAAAAACTATTTAAAAAATTGGAAATGGGTTTGCAAGAATTAAAAAAAATAGACCCTTATTTTCAATTTCTACACCTTTGAACCTATCAAGGCGAAATTTTTCAATGCGTCTTTATTTCTTCCTGATCATTTTTTCAAGCTATTCAGAATAGGTTTTAGAGAATTTCAAAAAAAAAGTGACCCTTTTCAATTTTTTTTTAATTTCTACACCTTTAAACCTATCAAGGCCAAATTTTTCAATGCGTCTTTATTTCTTCCTGATCATTTTTTCAAGCTATTCAGAATGGGTTTTAGAGAATTTAAAAAAAAACTGATCCTTTTTCTTTTTTTTCAATTTCTATACCTTTGAACTTATCAAGACCAAATTTTTCAATGCCACTTCATTTCTTCTTGATCATTTATTCGAGCTATTTATAATGGGTTATAGAGAACTAACAAAATTACCTTTTTTCGATTTTTTTTTTTATTTTCTACGACTTTGAACCTATAAACACTATTATAAAAAATTATAAAAACTATTTAAAAAATTGGAAATGGGTTTGCGAGAATTAAAAAAAAATAGACCCTTTTTTTCAATTTCTACACCTTTGAACCTATCAAGGCCAAATTTTTCAATGCGTCTTTATTTCTTCCTGATCATTTTTTCAAGGTATTCAGAATGGGTTTTAGAGAATTAAAAAAAAAAACTGACCCTTTTTCTTTTTTTTTCAATTTCTATACCTTTGAACTTATCAAGACCAAATTTTTCAATGCGTCTTTATTACGTTTTTTTAGGTTATTCAGAATGGTTTAGGGAAAATTAAAAAAATTGGAAATGGGTTTTCGAGATATAAAAAAAACATGGACCCTTTTTGAATTTTCTTTTCAATTTCTACACCTTTGAACCTATCAAGACCAAATTTTTTAATGCGTCTTTATTTCTTCCTGATACTTTTTTCAAGCGATTGAAAATTTGAAACTATAAAAACCAAATTTCCCAAAGTGTGAGAATTTCTTCCTGAGCACTTTTTTAGGCTATTTAGAATGGTTTGGAGAAAATTTTAAAAATGGCGAATGGTTTTACGAGAATTAAAAAAAATTGGACCCTTTTTTTCAATTTTTTTTTCCATTTCTACACCTTTGAACCTATCATGACCAAACTTTTCAATGCTTTAGAATTCATTTCACAGCATTTTTTCAAACTATTCAGCATGGGTTTCCCAATGTGTCCTAATTGCTTCCTGATCTTTATTTATATTTCCTCTAAAGTTGTTTATGAGAAACCAAAAATATTGAACCTTTTATTTGACTTTTGAGTTTCGTTTGAATAACTTTTTTTATATCTTACAAAATTGCTAACAGAAATCAACTTTTTAAATCAGTTCGCCAGATTTTTATTTTTTATTTATTTCCATCAATTGTTCAATGATCCAGTTAAGATAAAAATAAAGTGTCACAATGAACCTAAAAGAAGAAGAAAATCAATCTCAAAAGTCGCCAATCTTTAAAATGATTTATAAAATAAATAAAAAAATAGATCCATTATTGATTTCCGGAATTGATGACGGAAGCTTCTAAGGGTACTTTGGAAAAAAGAATTCACGTTAAAATATGTACTTACATTATTTATTTAGAGTGTTAGATTTTGCTTAAGTTATTAACAATAATAACTGTATGATTCCTCAATTCATTTCTTTTAATAAAATCAACCCAAATAAAAATTAAGAGACTCCTTCGAAGAATAAAATAAGGCCTTAATCATTAGGATTAAATAAAAATTGTAACTTTTCCCTAAGGAGAAAAAAAACTAAAACTTTAAATAACTACTGTTAAATAAACAATCTTAACCTGCATTATTTTTTTCTTAAATGTGCTCAGAAGCCTCCATCAATATTTACAGAAATTATTAATAGATCTTTTTTCCTCCGATTTCAGAACTCATTTTAAAGATAGGCAATTTTTGAAATTGATTGTACGTAGGTTTTACAACGTTAGACCCTTTTCTCTGATTATGTGGGTTCTTCCATTTTTGCTAGTTACATTGACGGAATTGTTTCTTCATTGCTGCGACTTTTTTCATTTCCTTTACAATTTTTCTAATCTTCTTAAATAACAATAACAATAATAATAATCTGAAATTTTTAAAATAATATTTCATAATTTTTCACTCTTTTAAAATGTTGTCACAACCCGGGGACAAGGCTCGGTAAATTTCTGCGAGTTCAAACTATAATTCAAGAATTGATGCTTACACTAGGCGAGGGTTAAACGATTGTTTCAGGCTTTCTTAACTCGCAATAATGTGATACGGGTATCCTGACAATAAGCTTGGTACGTGGGTATGATAATCGGATTACTCTCAGCATAACTATCACATTGCACTGCCTACAGAACTTTTTGCTTTCGCAGCCTTCTCGTCAACTTATGGGATTCACCAAGTAAACAAAATCGAAAGAACTTAGCTCAGCAGTTACACTTGAAAACTAATATCTACTTGCTGGATCATGTGAAAACCGGTTGCCATTCGAATTATATCAAAGGAATTTCACTTTTTGCAATAAATAGTTTGCAAACTTTTAAATTCTTTGTTTATTGTAAAGGCTTTTTTAAGTAAAGGGCGCAAATCCAGGGTAAAAATTGTGACATTCGAAGTAATAAAAAATCAACTGCAAATGAAAAGGTTCAAAGTGAACACTCTTGAATTTTAAAAGTTGTTTCATTCAACTTTTTTTTTTTATAAATAATCAATCATTTACACGTATAAAATTGAAGATATTACCACTTTTTAACTGAACAATTTTAATTTAAAAGCAGTTAAATTGCCAAATTAAAAAAATTTTAACTTTGGTAAATTGTAGTTACAAAAATATAAATCGACTTTATCATTTTTAATTTTCTAAATCGAAGAATAAATCAATAAAATTGAAAATTATCAAAATTATACCAATTTTAAATTCTAGTTCCAGCTCAGAATTGGTTAAAAATTGAAAATTCGCTTTTTACATCCAACATTTTTTTTTCTTTTAAAAAAATTCCCTGTTCAAACCAAGAATTTTAGTTCTTTTTGAGAATCCTCCGTTTCAACTAAGAATTAGAATGTTTATCTAAAATTCTCGCTTCCAATTCATAATTTTAGTTTTTTGCGAAAACATCCCGGTTTAGCTTAGAATTAGAATTCATTCTTTAAAAGAAATCCCTTTTCCAGATAGGAATTTACGAAAACATCCCGTTTTACTTGTCCGTTTCTTATCCGTTTTCTTGAAAAAAATCCCTTTTCCAGATCGGAATTTGCGAAAACATCCCGTTTTAACAGAATTAGAATTCATTCTTGAAAAAAATCCCTTTTCCAGCTCGAAATTTACTTAAATTTTAAAATTACCTGTTTCAAAACAAATTATAATTCCTTTAGATTAATACCAGTTTCAACTCAAAATTGGTTAAAATTAAACAATTGCCCTGCTTTAATTTCGAATTAGAATTTTTTAGAAAAATTCCCTAGAATTTTCATTATTTAAGAAAATTCTTCAATCCCAGTCAAAAATAAACTTATTTTGAAGAAATCCCTATTCAAATCAACAATTTTTATTCTTTTTTAAAATCCTCCGTTTCAACCAAGAATTAGAATTTTTGTTTAAAGTTCTCTGTTCCAATTCATAATTTAAGTTTTTTGCGAAGACATCCCGTTTTAACTCAGAATTAAAATTCATTCTTGAAAAAAATCCCTTTTCCAGCTTGGAATTTGCGAAAACATACCGTTTTACTTAGAATTAGAATTTATTCTTGAAAAAAATCCCTTTTCCAGCTCGAAATTTATTTAAATTTTAAAATGACCTGTTCCAAAAACAAATTATAATTCCTTTAGATTAATACCAGTTACAACTCAGAATTGGTTAAAATTACAAAAATGCCCTGCTTTAATCTAGAATTAGAATCCGTTGCAAAAGTTTCCTGTTGCAATCCAGAATTTTAATTAAAAAAAAAATTCTTCATTTTCACTCACAAATAAAATTATTTTGAATACATTCTTATTCAAATCAAGAATAAATTTTTTTTAATCTTCTGCTGCAACTAAGAACTAGAATTTTTCTTTAAAATTCTCTCTCCCAATTCATAATTTTAGTTTTTTGCGAAAACATCCCGCTTTAACATAGAATTAGAATTCATTCTTGAAAAAAAAACCTTTTCCAGCTAAAAATTTATTTAAATTTTAAAATTACTTGTTCCAAAACAAATTATAATTTCTTTAGATGAATACCAGTTTCAACTAAGAATTGGTCAAAATTAGAAAATGTCCTGCTTTAATTTAGAATTAGAATTCTTTGGAAAAAGTTCCTGTTGCAATGCGGAATTTTAATTCTATAAAAAAATTCTCCATTTCCACTCAGAAATAAAATTCTTTTGAAAAAATCACTATTCACCTCAAGAATTTTAATTCTTTTTGAAAATCCTCCGTTTCAACAAAGAATTAGAATTTTTCTTTATAATTCTCTCTTCCAATTCATAATTTTAGTTTTTTGCGAAAACATCCCCTTCTAACTTAAAATTAGAATTCATACTTGACAAAAATCCCGTTTCCAGCTCGGAATTTGCGAAAACATCCCGTTTTACTTAGAATTAGAAGTTATTATTGAAAAAAATCCCTTTTCCAGCTCGGAATTTGCGAAAACACCCCGTTTTAACTCAGCATTAGAATTCATTGTTGAAAATAATCCCTTTTCCAGCTCAAAATATATTTAAATTTTAAAATGACCTGTTCCAAAAACGAATTTTAATTCCTTTAGATTATTACCAGTTTCAACTCAGAATTGGTTAAAACTCCAAAATGCCCTATTTTGAATAAATTCCAATTCAAATCAAGAATACATTTTTTTTAAATCCTCTGCTGCAACTAAGAATTAGAATTTTTCTTCAAAATTCTCTCTTCCAATTCACAATTTTTTTTTGCGAAAACATCCAGTTTTAACATAGAATTAGAATTCATTCTTGAAAAAAATCCCTTTTCCAGCTAGAAATTTATTTAAATTTTAAAATTACTTGTTCCAAAACAAATTATAATTCCTTTAGATTAAAGCCAGTTTCCACTCAGAATTGGTTAAAATTAAAAAAATTCTTCATTTCCACTCAGAAATAAAATTCTTTTGAAAAATCACTATTCAAGTTCAGAATTTTAACTATCTAATAAAATTCTTCATTTCCACTTACAAATAAAATTATTTTAAAGAATCCCTATTCAAATGAAAAATTTTAATTCTTTTTGAAAATCTTCCGTTTCAACTGAGAATTACAATTTTTCTTTAAAATTCTCTCTTCTAATTCATAATTTTAGTTTTTTGCGAAAACATCCCCTTCTAACTTAAAATTAGAATTCATACTTGACAAAAATCCCTTTTCCAGCTCGGAATTTGCGAAAACATCCCGTTTTAACTCAGCATTAGAATTCATTGTTGAAAATAATCTCTTTTCCAACTCAAAATATATTTAAATTTTAAAATGACCTGTTCCAAAAACGAATTTTAATTCCTTTAGATTATTACCAGTTTCAACTCAGAATTGGTTAAAACTCCAAAATGCCCTATTTTGAATAAATTCCAATTCAAATCAAGAATACATTTTTTTTTAAATCATCTGCTGGAACTAAGAATTAGAATTTTTCTTCAACATTCTCTCTTCCAATTCACAATTTATTTGCGAAAACATCCCGTTTTAACTTAGAATTAGAATTCATTCTTGAAAAAAAATCCCTTTTCCAGCTCGGGATTTTCAAAAAAATCCCGTTTTAACTTCGAATTAGAATTCATTCATGAAAAAATCCCCTTTTCAGCTCTAAATTTATTAAAATTTTAAAATTACCTGTTTTAATTTAGAATTAGAATTCCTTGGTACAATTCCTTGTTCAAATCCAGAATTTTCATTCTTTTTGAAAATCCTCCGCTTCAACTAAGAATTGGAATTTTCCTTTAAAATTCTCTCTTCCAATTCATAATTTTAGTTTTTTGCGAATTTTAATTGTATAAAAAAATTCTTTATTTCCACTCAGAAATAAAATTCTTTTGAAAAAATCATTATTAAACTCAAGAATTTTAATTCTTTTTGAAAATCCTCCGTTTAAACTAAGAATTAGAATTTTTCTTTAAAATTCTCTCTTCTAATTCATAATTATAATTTTTTACGAAAACACCCCGTTTCAAGTTACAATTAGAATTCATTCTTGAAAAAATTCCTTTTCCAGCTCGAAATTTATTTAAATTTTAAAATTACTTGTTTCAAAACAAATTATAATTCCTTTAGATTCATATCAGTTTCCACTCAGAATTGGTTAAAATTAAAAAAATGCCCTGCTTTAATTTAGAATTAGAATTCTTTGAAAAAATTCCCTGTTCAAATTCATAATTAAAATATTTTTTGCGAAAACATCCCGTTTTAAATTAGAATTAGAATTCATTATTTTTTTAATCCCTTTTCCAGCTCGGAATTTGTTTAAATTTGAAAATAACTCGTTCCAAAACCAATTATAATTCCTTTAGATTAATACCAGTTACAACTCTCAATTGGTTAAAATAAAAAAATTCCCTTTCATTTCGAATTAGAATTCTTTGAAAAATTCCCTGTTCAAGTCCAGGGTTTTAATTCTTTTTGAAAATCCTCTGCTTCAACTAAGAATTAGAATTTTTCTTTAAAATTCTCTCTTCTAATTCATAATTTTAGTTTTTTGCGAAAAAATCCCGTTTTAACTTCGAATTAGAATTTATTCTTGAAAAAATCCCTTTTTCAGCTCGGAATTTATTTAAATTTAATAATTACCTGTTTCATAAAAAAATTATTATTCCTTTACATTAATACTAGTTTCAACTTAGAATTGGTTAAAATTAAAAAAAGTCTTCATTTCAACTCACAAATAAAATTATTTTGAATAAATCCCTATTCAAATCAAGAATTTTAATTCCTTTTGAAAATCCTCCGTTTCAAGAATAAGAAAATTTTTTTTAATTCTCTGTTCCAATTCATAATTTTAGTTTTTTGTGAAAACATCCCGTTTTAACAGAATTAGAATTCATTCTTGAAAGAAAATCCCTTTTCCAGCTAGGGATTTATTTAAATTTTAAGAATTAGAATTCTTTGGAAAATTCCCTATTCAAATCCAGAATTCTAATTCTTTTTGAAAATCCTCCTTTTCAACTCAGAATTAGAATTTTTCTTTAAAATTCTCTCTTCCAATTCATAATTTTAGTTTTTGGCGAAAACATCCCGTTTTAACTTAGAATTAGAATTCATTGTTGAAAAAAATCCTTTTCCAGCTCGGAATTTGCGAAAACATCCCGTTTTAACAGAATTAGAATTCATTCTTGAAAAAATCCCTTTTCCAGCTAGGTATGTATTTAAATTTTAAGAATTAGAATTCTTTGGAAAATTCCCTATTCAAATCCAGAATTCTAATTCTTTTTGAAAATCCTCCTTTTCAACTCAGAATTAGAATTTTTCTTTAAAATTCTCTCTTGCAATTCATAATTTTAGTTATTTGCGAAAACATCCCGTTTTAACTTAGAATTAGAATTCACTATTTTAAAAAAATTCCTTTTCCAGCTCGGAATTTATTTAAATTTTAAAACTACTTGTTCCAAAACAAATTATAATTCCTTTAGATTAATACCAGTTTCAACTCAGAATTGATTAAAAAAATTTTAATGCAATTCGGAATTTTGTTCCTTTTCGAAAATATCCCGTACAAGCTCGGAATTTGTTAAACTTTGAAAATTCCCGGTTCCAGTTCATTATTATTCTGGATAAACTCCAGTTCAAACTATCAATTTGTAAAAACTTGAAAGTTCCCTGTGAAAATTAAAGGTTAATTTATTTTAATTTTAAATAGTTTATAAATCCTTAAAATGCTTCAAAATTTTATTTTTAAATTTTGAAACATTTTATATTAATTCTGCCAAATTAAAGAAACTTTTTTTAAATCTTCTATATTCATTTGCGAAATTTTTGTAAATCATTCAAAATCTTTTTAAAGATTCTCTTAAAATAAGTTTATTGAAATTTATTGAATTTTATTGAAAATTTGCCAAAATCTATATTTCATTTTAAATTAGGTCGTGGACTATTTGTATGGAATTTTTTTACGAATTGTTATTTATACATAAAAATTCAACAATTTGGCTTCTAAATTAAATTTGGTTAAATATAAAAATTAAAATTATAACTTTCAAAGTTAAGTTTTTTTGTTCAAATCGGGATAAATATTAAGTAACTTCACTTTTTCTTAATTGAAAAATTTCAAATTCCATGGTCTTGTACAATCAATTATTATTTATTTTTTAAATATTAAAGTAAATTTAATTTTAAAAA
>JAAAKG020146169.1:0-10725 GCA_010014905.2 Druon quercuslanigerum
ATGAACGTCTGCATGTTAGGTGAGACCATCTTACCCTTTGAACATCTACATTTAAACATCCATTTTTCTCCGTGTAGCAACTAAAAAAAGTCTTATGAAGCATAGAAAAACAATTAATATAGTATGAAGAAAATTTCGTTACGAATACAGATGATATAAAATTTTCTAGAACTAAGAACATATTTCTTATATCAACAAAATGTAATGGATTGAAGAAACTTAAATTTCTTCATTTAAGTACATTTTCTTGAGAATAGACAAATTTTTTGGGTCATCGATAAATTGTATTCGAACGCCGTATTTGTACCGGTATTTTCTTGATACAATGCTACTTTTGTCCGTCACTTTTTGAAATGAAAAATGTTCCTACGGTGTAGAAAAATAATGCCTCCTTGGTACGAAAATTATAACGATTTTTATGTACAGTTTTTGGAATTAAATAAGGATACGAAATTAAAATTATAACTTGTTTTTTGGTTAGAATTTTCCAAAAATGAGCAAAAACGACATTCTTTAAAATTCAGTTAATTTTTACACACATTTTTCGTATGGAATATCTTTGGTTGCAATGGACAAGCAAGCCATTATTTCCTTAGATCTCGAAAGAAATTGTGTTGGTTGTTACATTTTTTATAAATGTGTTAACTTAGGCATAGTTGTCTATGGGTCCAAGAAATTTTTCGAGATCTGAGATTTGCACTGCTTCTCCAGTGCAAACTAAAGACATGTCATGCATAATAAGAATTTTTTTAATTTTAATAAAAATCAACTAAATTTTTAAAATTACATTTTTACCCAAACAATCTTTCAACTGGGAATCGAACCACAGAACTTCCGATTGCCGGTCAGGTGCTTTCCCAATTAAGCTATTATAGAGAGATCGAAAGAACAATCCTTTTTCAGAAATATACGCTATCTCAAGCTAGATGTACTATTTATTATACGAGTAATTTACAGGATATCTGTTATAACAGAAAATAATTAACGTCATTTTATGAAAAGATGGAAAATAATTTTTTTTCTATTTTTAAAATTATATTTTGCTGAAAAAAAATCCTCTAACAATCGCTCCACTAGGAATCGAACCACAGAACTTCCGATTGCCGGTCGGGTGATTTCCTAATGAAGCTATTAGATAGATCGAAGAAAAATCCTTTTTAAGAAACAACAAGGACATCAATTAATTTATATAACCATTAATATAGTCGTGTAACCAATTTTCTACTTTTTTTATTTCCAGATATTTATGGATTTAAGAATTGTTTACAACATTAAACATTCTTAAGAATTCTCCTTCACAATGCATGGAGTAGAAAACATAAAAAGAATAAATGGAGGCGCCAGACCTCTGGATAATAAATCAGGCGATGGATCCTCGACGAACATCAGTTACGACTTTATGAGGTTATCACTACACAGGGTTTGCCGTAAGAGAAACTGCGAACTGCACTGGTTATCACAAGTGGCATAACGATCGCGAATATGGAATACGTTTACTTGTCTACATAAACACAGACAGAAAATATAAAAACCTTTCAAATAGAAGAGAGGTCAGCATTTTTTTGTTAATAAGAATATTAGCTTCTATCAAAGCCGGAAAATCAGAAAGAAAATGGGATTTATTAAAAAAAGAAAGAGAATTTTTTCCAATTAGATGTAATTTTATCGGAAAACGACATTGAGAAGTATATCTTTACAATTTTGTTCAGGAGTTTGTAAACAAGTTGAAGGTAACATAACTCACAATGCAATGCTGCGAACAGATGAATCATCCTCTTACTATTAAGTTTACTTCTCTCCTATTTATTGAAGTAAAGTGCAATGTAAACTTTCATCAGAGGACCAGCGTTGGAAGCAGAGTCAAACTTCATCATAGTTGCCACAAAAGCCCAATGTCAAAATTCCCCGAATTTTCCTTGACCCACTTTTCATTTTCTCTTAGCGTTACGAGGTTTTCTTTCGGGTATAAAAACCGCCTTACATCTAGGAGACGAATCATGTTAATGCAAAAAAGGTTTGTTTCTAAATTTATCAAACTTATCAGGATCAAGCGTTAGACATCACAGACTAAAATACATACACTCAGATTAGGGAAAATAGGACAATAATAGAATTAATTATGTTAAATAAAATAATGTATGGGTACAAAATAGTTAAAATTCTTATTGAAAAAAAATTAATTTTTTATCAAGAGATACATTTTCAATGGAAGATTTAAGTTTTCGAGAGAAAAGTCCAATGCCTTAAAAAAATGTTAAATTTTATACCAGAAAAGATGAAATTTCAATAGAAAAAGTTAATTATTAACTCTCAAGCAAAAGAGACCGCAATTTTCAACAATTTTTTAGACAGTTAAATTTTCAAAGAAAAACAGAAAATATTAATTTTCAGTTTAAAAAATCACTTGTAAAAACATCGAATTTTCAACAAAATAATTAAATCTTCAAACATTAAAATCAATTTTTAACAAAGTAATTCAACTTTAATTCAATTAGTTCAATTTTCAACAAAAATATGAAAATTATACCTAAGGAGATGAATTTTCAATCCAAAATCACGAACTAAAAAAAAGTATGGACTTTTAAACTAAGAAAGATAGAAAGTAAGATACCAAGAAAGTCAAAAGAAAATTCTTTTTAAAAAATGAAAGAAGGGAATAGGGAAAAAAGTGTGAAGACTGACAATATTCATACAGAATTTTATAAACTTCCAAGTTCCGTCTATAGAAAATTCCCGATTCTTTCAGGGTTTTCCTGACATTCCCAAAGCAGTTTCAAATTCCCTGACCTATAGCAACGCACCCACAACGTGCGATGAATTTTTATAGAATTCAGCATATAGTTCAACTGCTGACAATATTGATACGACGAAATTGTTTTAGAACTTCAGTCTGTTGGACCATGAAATTCAGAAAGCCACTAGAATTTTTTAAGCAAAACACCACATTCTTCTTGAAGAAGGTTTCCTGCAATTGAAGCACTGAAGCTTGCTGTTTTCATCGGTTTATCTTGACCATAAAATGAGATCGTTGCTTCTTGTCAGCTTTCGATAAACTATCTAACTCCTAAATCTAAGACACGGGATTGCTTTCTCTATCAAAGTTATAGCAGATCCACGGATAATAGGGTGGTCAGTTCTGCACTTAGATCAATTCCCAACACAGGGATCACAAAGATTCAGTAGTTCAAATTGAGGTAAAAAAAGATTATTTCCTTTATTATTAGCAACTTTCAATACCATACGGAATCTCGTGAATATGGAACAAATGTAACAGTAGAGCATTTTCTTTAGCTAGTTTTCTAGGCTTTTTTAAACATTTTTTTAGCTATGCAAAAATCTGTTGAACACTTCAGCACTTTCTACTGATAAAATACGTCAGAAAAAATGCAAAAAATCAGAGATTTATAAAAAATATACAAACAACACAATTACAAAATCCTTGTGCTTGAATTTTTAAAATGTTTTTATGAGTAGATAGATACACTTCCAAGTAAGGGACTGTTCAAGTATTACGAAAAGCTTTTTCCTGTTTCGTCTTGTTCGCATTATTAAATTTTGTTTTAGAATGCAACTTAATGGTTGAAAATTAATCTGCTTTGGTTAAGAATTCAACTGTTTTATTAAAATTTCGTTTGTTTTTCTCAAAAATGAAAACCGCTGTTATTAATTCAAAATTAAAACCGTTGGTTGATACCGGCACCAGTCCTGGCACCCCCTTTAATTTGCTTAAAAGAATAGGAAAGTGCAAAGATTTACCGTAATATGTTTCAATTCCTTTCACGTGAGCAAAATATGATAAATAATTGCATTTTCTTATTGTTTCTAGTAAATATGGTGGGGGGGGGGGGGTCAACAGCCGGTGTCAGTGACAACTGCCGTTGTTCAAGTTTTTGGTAAAAATTCATAATTTTGGTTTGAAAATTCAACTATTTGTTTAAAAATTACAATATTAGGCTGTATATTCAAATATTTTATTGAAATTTTACTGTTTTATAGAAAATTGATCTATTTGGTTTGAAAATTTAACAATTTGGTTATAATTTTTCGTCTTTCGTGATCCATCTCTTTGGCAACAGTTTTGTAGACAATTCGTCTTTTCGCCTTAAAACTTTAACAATTGTGTTGCAAATTTAAATATTTTGAAATAAAAAATATAATAAAAATTATAAATATAAACAGTTAAAATATTAATTATTAAATTTTTCGTTGAGAATTCATCTTTTCGTGTTGAAAATTTAACTACTTGCTAAAAATTGTACTACTTGGTTAAAAAGTTCATTTGTTTTTTAGTTGAAAATCCAAGTTAATTGTTAAAAATTAATCTACTTTGTAGAAAATGCAATACTTTTAATTGAAATATATGGAATTCGAAGCTTTTCAATAAGAATTAAATAGTAACACATATATAATCTGTGCTGCCTGTTACCTCTTTGCATAACCATCATGATTTTCATTTGAAACTACAGAAGAACTTTTTCTGGTTTAGTTCCTCGATTGAATCTTTAGCGATTCTTTAGCTGTCGACGCTGTCATTTAAATTTGCAAAATAAGCAAGCAAATTGTTGAAGAAATATTTGAACTCGTGCCATAAATGAAGCTCTTTACAGAGAGTGCTATTTTCCAAGGTTTTGAATTTCGATTTACGATTCTTAAAACGATATTAGAAAAAAAGGAGACAGGCTGAACCCTGCAGTACTTCTACAATATACATCCCAAGTTGAAAAAGTGTAAAAGTTTCTATAGTACAGGTTCGAAAATCAGCAAATACGATGAACAACTGTTATTATCTGAATGTCGTATATTATGAATGGTAGAATGGGCTTAAACAGGCCTTTTGAATTTGGGAAAGCAAGACACGAAAATAGTCCTTCTTTGTCTCGTTGTCACCCGTTAGAAAAAGCAGGCGAACGACTTCACGTAGGTTATGCGACGGTGCAAAGGTTTGCGTGTGAAGGCACATATATGTATTTGCATCCGCGCGCACGCACGTAGTACAGAACAGAATAATGCGTCACTCGGCTTGGAATAGCAACTGATGTCAAGCTCACAACTCACAAAAACACACACACACACACACACCATCATCGCCAGTAATTCCTCTCTGTATTGATCACACATGTTAACTGCCGGAGGCACGTGTTTCCCCATGTGTGACGACGAAAAACTCCGATTGCCCACGAGACAGAAGCTGAGACAGATATTCGTGAAATTTATCATCAGGAAGGAAATTTCTACCAAGAAATCAAATTCAGATTTAATCGAACAGAGAACATTCATTGTTCGTTTAATTCATATTTGGAAAGATACTTAATTCAATTTCAAAAAAAAAAAAAAAAAAAAAAAAACAGGGCGGCAGTCGTTTCATTTTCAAAATTCCCTGTATTTTCTCTGACTAATTTTTCATTTACCATTCAATTCAATAAAATATGAACCTTTTGAACTAAATTACAATAAATTATGAAGAAATAAGATTTGCAATAACCACAATTGAAAAGATCGGAATGAAGTATGGAATAATTTAATATTTTTCACACCGTCGCGAATGTAAGTAAGGTATACTCTGGTTCTTTTAGCGTATCTGACAATGAGTCAACCGTCAATTGAGATGTGTGTACCCAGTAACACGCAGCAGAAATAGCAAACACGTTTTAAGAATTCAAAAAATGAGCCTTTTTATATACTTAACAATTACCGATAAGTTTCCTAAATTTAAACTTGAAGACTTGAACTTGAGACAGATACTGCACTTCATCTCTGAATAAGTAGAGAAAACGAAGAAAGGGTATATACTATTTCGTATATAATTTTTCGTGATGAACCGACACTTTCTCCTTGACACGGAGATCAGGAAGAGTTGAGAACAAATTTTGAACATTAGCATTTATATGAACAAAAGTCAAGCTGGAGATTAATGGTGGAAGTGGAAATGTTTCACAGTTACCTCGTCGATGTCGGGCGAGGTCGGTCCTCAGGAATGGAAGGAATCAAGGAAATCGCTTGCTCGCAATGAAAATCAAACATGTTTGGCGTTGAATGTAACTCTAAATAATAATCACCAATTGCTTGAACTAAAAATGGAAATTAGTAAAACAGCTGACATAGGCTGTCTACTAACTTTCGCCCACCAAATTCCCCGTTGTAAATATCAAATCTCCTCTTACTAAAAGCACAAATAAAACGCATTTAATACAAGGGGGGTTCCCTATGTGTAACTTTACGCATTGTAATAATTGATACCTTATTATATTTGGACAAAATAATATCTTTGACATTTATTGTGTCTAGTAAAAACGAATACAATTCGATTACGATTGCTTCAGTCATTTCGGCACAGGATGGCGGCACTTATCAGTTAATTATTCTGAACATTTGTTTTACACAGACTATTTAAAAAAAAATTTTCCACTCACGTACATTTCATGTAAATGGTAGAGCGTGCATTAAAATTCAAACACGATAATTCCAATGTACACACAATTCAGCTTCCACTCTAATAATTAATTTTAGTTTTTAAAATTGCCTGTTTCACCTTGCATTTTCCTTTGATAAAGTTTTATTAACTTTATAAGTGAATTAATTATCTTAAAATTATATTAGAATACAAAAATGAAGTAAATGTGAATACAATTTTTTATACAATAAATCATTTTCAAGTTATATCGTTATAAAACATTGAATTTACGCTAAAATTTACATATTTGCAGACAGTTATTTCAGCAGCTATCAGACCCAAAAATTTCGAAAAAAAATACAAATTGCATTTTAGGTTTTGTTTACGGAAATTTCTTAGAAATTCTTAGACATCATTTTTAATTTCTTTGGCATTAGCGGTTAATTAATTATGACACTCTATATTTAAAAAATTTGAAATATTTACGGGTTTTAAATTATTTTTTAATCTTTTCAAAACCTTTAAATATCTCTTAAATTTACTTGAATTGTGTTTCAATTTTTGAACTTGCAAAATGGTAACATTTTGCTTAAAAATCTTTTATATTTTTTTGGGAAGTTTTAGGATATCATCTGAAATGCTTTTTCATATATATCTTTTCAAATTATTCGATTTTTCCCAAAACAAAAAAAAATCTGTATAAACTTCTAAACCTTCTAAATATGTTTAAAAATTAATCGTATTTTTCTTAAAATTAAAAAAATCTGCATACTTAAAAAGTTGCTTTAAAATCTTTCTGATCCTTTTTAAACAATTTCGCTAATTTTTTGAAATTTTTTTACCTATTCTCTTAAAATATGTTTTCCAAAATAAAATATAATTAATTTTTTTTCGAATAAATCCTAATAAAATTTATTTATTTTCTTGAAACCTTTCAAAATTCTTAAGAAGTTTCTAAACTTTAATTCGAAATCTGCAACAACTTACATTTCGTTCATTATTTTTAAGAATCTTTACAAGTTTTTTGGGTTTTGTAGCCTCGGGCAGAAATACCTTATAGTTACGATTAGGACCAATATGGACATAGGACGCAAAATTGACATAGAACCAAAAACCGACATAGGACACAAAATTGACATAGGACTCAAATTGATATATGACGCGATACCATCTACCACCTAATATAAGGCCAAAACAGACACAGCTGCTAAAACTGATATAGGACCCAGAATTGACATAGGGTACTAGTTGATACAGGATACAAAATTTCATACAAGGCCCTATACCAACCAATATAAACCCTAAAAATAGAAATAGGGTCCAAAAATTGACATATGGCCCAAAATAGAGAACAAAAAATTGGTATAGGTCCCAAAATTAATTTAGAGCCCATTATGAGCATAAGTCTAAAGCTGAGACAGAGCCTAAATTGGACATATGACCCAAAATTGACCAAGGACTCAATATGAACATGGGTCCCAAAATTTGCATAAAGCCCAAAACACATAATAATCGGACCAAAATAGACATGGGACAATAATTGACGCAGGGTCCAAAGATAAGGTTCAAAAAATATAGAGGGTCCAAATTGCACATAGGGACATAAATTTGACATAGGGTCCAAATTAAAAATAGGTCCAAAAATAGACATAGAGCCAAAACTCATGGGCATATGGCCTAAAACTTTTTCAAAGTTCTACATATCTCTTAAACCTACATAAAGTTTTCAAATTGTTTATTATCTTATGGAAATGGAATAATTTGATTTAAAACCTTATAGATTCTTTTTCGAAATATGTAAAAAACTGAAATGTGTTTGAAATTTTTGTCCATAATTTCCTTTTTCCAACTGTTTAAAAGTTTGACAAATTATAGTGTTGTAGCAAAATGGTAAGATCATCAATATTTCCCCATTTAAAAATATCATTCACAATTAAAATTGTCTTTTTTATCAATAACGTTTAAAAACATTTAGAAATAAATGTTATCATTAATTACAATTACAGTACCCTCCCATTTATCACGAGAGGCTGGGACTGGGATTCGCGTTATGTGAGTTCCCCGAACCACATAAAAAATCTTTCTCCCCTTGGGTTTACCCTCATATCTGATTGCTTTAGAAAATCGACTCTGTTCAAAAAAGTTAATGTCAAAATTTGACAGTTGAGGAAACATGTAGCAGGGAACATTAGGAGGTTATTGCGTTCATTTTACATACTAATCTTAAAATCTGTATGGTTTATTACAAGTTTTATTCACAAGGAAATAAAAAAAATGAAGTACTCTGGACTAGAAAGGCATGTAAGTGTTACCATTTACAACGATTTGGGTTGAATGTTTTTTCTAGAATTAATAGCTATTGATAAATTGAAACTAACTTATTAGATAGGTTCCATTGAATGACAACATTTTTTAAAAAGTTGGTAGCGGGATCAAAGCAAGTAGGGGAAGTCGCGATAAGTGGGAGGGTACTGTACTTATTTGGGAATTTTGATCTAAACAATAATGGTGCAGTATATTCTTCATATTTATTAATAGATAAACAAACTGAAAACAGCTACTTTAGTAGCTGTCATAAAAGTGATTCACAATATTTTGTAGCAAATAATTCAAATTTATTTATCTTGTTATCACGATTAATAAAAAATATTAAATTTTCCAAAACTTTAAATGTGATTCCCGGTTCGAATTGGTATTAATGGTCAATTCCCAGGTTTTAACTTAATTACCGTTTATTTCCTGGGGTTTTACGTTCAGTAGATACTGAGGGTATATCTTCATTTTATCCTTCTCTTCTTCAACTCTATGATATCGATTAAATTTTAATTCGAATGCAGTAAACTAATATCTAACAGTTCGATTTGTCAGTAAGAATAATCATCAATATTACAGGTCGATCCAAATTTAGATTTATTGATATTTCGCTAACTTCTTCGAATTCTTTCCCTTTTTTATTTTCGACGAGCATTCTTTTTCCAACGTTTCGAAATAATTTGATTAAAAATGACTCAAAAATTTGCAGCTAAAAAAATTATTACCAACTTACTGAACTTAATGTAGAGTCCAATTCTACGACAATCACTCAAACGGAATCTTAAACCAGGAAATCCTGCCAACTCCATTCCATTAAATCGTCACTCGCCAAATGTCGAGACAAGAATTAATGCAAAATGTTAAAATTTTTAGTTCAATCCATTAAATAAAGTCTAATAGCAATCAAATATATTTATTATACTTTATTTAACTCTATCGAAACAATAATTTTTAAAAATGAATTAAAATTGCTGATTCAACACTGAGCGTCAAGAATCTAGGTATAAAATCCTGTTATTTGCAGAGCGATCAATATATCCTGCATGGGAATTGAGTGAAGATAAGGAAATTGTGCCACCATCTATATTCCATAGCTTTGGAAATATGAATTCCTTGTTCAGAAGGCAATGAAAAATAAAACAAAATAAAAAGCCACTTCCAGTTAAACTATACTAAATTCACACAGTGCTAAAATTAGTACCATCATATTTGAAGAAAGATGAAAATATTTTCGTACTGAAAACTCTAAAATAAGATCCTGGAATAAGTCAGTATTGTATGAAAGAGACATTTCTTGTTTAATAGTCGATCTAATTTCTCGAGGGACGCTCAATTAGTCTGATTTTATCACTAATATACGAGTTCAACAACGAGAGTTAAGCCGTATGACCAAGAACGATTGACGGCTTCATTTCCATTTAATCCCAGTAAATCTTGTTTAGATGCTGATGTATAGAATAGAGAAATTGCGTGAACAAAAGCTTTCAAAAAAAAAAAAGAAACTATTTTTATCTATCAGGTAGGACATTCAAATAAACTATATCTGAACATTACTATTGTCTAGATCCCTGAACATCTCGTTTTTAGGTCACGCTAAGACCTCAGTGGACGTCATAAGTTTAGCCCTTAGCTTAGCCAATAAGCTTTTAGCACAAACGAAGTTGAATAATCTTGAGACGAAAAAGTAACACCATATTAAAAGCTTTATACTAATTATGCGCCACCTCTGAAGATTAAAGAAATAACTTGTATAGTTTCTTCTTTATAGTTAAAAACTAAATTAAGATTCTAGAAAATACGAAAAAAAAAGTTTGGATAAAAGAAACATTTTAAGAAAAATATTCATCCGTGCTTAAATTCTAGCTTCGAAAATGTAAAAAATAATTTTCGTTTATATGCGTTTCCTTTATATGCGTTTCGTTTATATGCCTTTCATTCACACGCTTAACCCTTAAATGCCACATGGGGTCAAAAAGACCCCAGCCTATTTTCAACGATCTGTACTTCCGGTGCCCGATTTT
>JAAAKG020146170.1:0-10724 GCA_010014905.2 Druon quercuslanigerum
TTGAAGAAATTGAAAAAAAGATTCGTGAAAACCGGCTAATATTTGCAGTAATAATGGAAACACTGAGCTATATACAAAACCTTTTGCCGAAAAATTGACATGGACGCCCTCAATCTGAATAATGAGTGTTCTTTAAAAAAGTACTGATTAAGAAGTCTTATTAACTTCAAATAATAGGTCTTATTAAATTAATTATCAGTTTTCTAGTTATAATATAGATATTATAAACGGGCAAAATTATTACAACTTCGGGGCTGGAAAATTAACATGAATTTCGCACTTCTCGAATTCCTCAAAACCTACAACCATGAGTTTTGGATTAGTGTAGAACGTTTTACCCGAACTGGTAAGCAGTATAAAATATAGATGGTTGAAATTGTTATGAGCTGCATGCGGAAACCAGAAGCAATAAAACAGTACAGGATAGATGCTTGGAAATAAAGGGTTTTGTATACAACGAAAACTGTCCAAAATACGTCTTTCAAATATTTATTTACTCCACAACGATAGAAACTGGTAGGAAGTACAATTTATCGCAGCTAATATAGATCATTACGTATTTATTAGATTATATGACTTCAATTGCAATAAAATTATTCAGCAATAAATAAAGAAGCAAGGTGCATAGGAAAAAGTGCCTGTCAGTCGAAAGGTATTCTTAATTTTAATGAATTAAAGAATTCATTATTAATTAATTAATAATTAATAATAATCAAATAATTATTTAATAATTTATTAATTATTATTTATTTCAATAATTAATTATTAATGAATTATTTACTTAATTAATTAATCAAACTTTAATCAATTACAATAAAGAACACGTTTTTCGCTGAGTGATGAAATTATAAATATGACGTCCAGTTTTTAGTTCAAAATGCTAAAAATAATTAATAATTAATTGATAAATCATCTTTCGGGGACAAAGTATGTTTTTTTAAATTTTAAATTTTAAATTAAATTAAATTAAATTTTAAATTTTAAATTTAAAATTTTAAATTTTAAATTTTTTTTAAATTTTTCATTTTGCCTATCTAAAAGAAACATTTTTTTCAAGAACTTATGCGTATTTCAATTTTCTGGTTTTGTTTTCCAATATTAAAAATTGTTGTTTGTGAATCTATGTTAATTTTTACCAAGTTGAGATACTTTGTTTATGTTGTATTTTAAGAAATTAAAACTGTATTTTTTAAAAAAAGGACCGATTATATTTTTTGCCAAGTTGTACCCCTCAGAAGAAACGATTTTTATGAAATTTTCTGTCTTTCTGTAGTCTGTAGTATCAATTAGGCACAGAGTCTTTCGAAAGATCGATCAGATTGGATTATGCACTGACACACGTTTGTAAGGCCTAAAAAGAAAGAATGAGTTCTCGGGAACTCGAACAATTTTCCTTACGACTTTTTGCAGAAAAAAAAGAAAGTTACACTGAGAAACTTGTTACTCGGCAGAATTCGAATATACACCCGGCAGACTACTCTGCGCGTAAGGAGTCGGTTTTCAACGATCGCCCCCGCACGGGGAAACCCAGCGAGCTTAGGTTGTAATTTAGATTTTAAGTTTGCTTTTTTTTTTAAATTTAAATATGTCGGACGCGATTTTGAATGAAGGGTTTACTAAGATTTGTATGAGCAAAATGGAGGAGGGCATTGATTCTCATGAAACATAGCGAGACTATCCATTCTCTTGGGGCGTTAAATGAAGAGAACCAAGGTTTTTTGATGTATTTATAATAACGCTGGGTGTATAAAAAACCTTTGTTTTTACCTATTTCTAAGTAGTAATTGTTACAAATTTCATCTAGAGGTATCCGTGTGGAGGAGAAGAAGTCGGAAAAAAGGAGGGGTATATAGAGGAGCGTGACATCCTTAGCTGCTGATGTAGCTGCTACATCTGCCGCTTCATTACCTGGGATACCTTAATGACAAGGGATCCAAGTTAGAGTTACGACGCATTTAAGCTTATTCAAGACTGCCAGAGGATTTCTGATTATAAATATCAGGTAGGAATTTATAGGTCCAGGACTATTGGTATCTACACTTTCGAGGACACTTAAGGAATCTGACAATAACTGATTTGTCAAAACGGTGACTGATGATATAAACAAGAGTATATAATATTACTATGGCTTTAATAAATAAAAATAAAATAAAAGTTAGATGATTTCTACATCCGCATGACTTGTGCATGCGGGCATACTACAGCGCAACCTGATGTGGACTCAGTAATCGATGTTGAACCGTCTGTGTAAAAGTGTAAATAGTTCTGGAACTGACTACAAGGTCTTTAAAGTGAGTTGTAGGAGAGGGGCTCTTCTGGTTAAGTTGGCCTATTACTATATTGATGTTCGGGGCGAAGAGCATATCTTCATGGGGAAATTCATACAGGGGATGCAGTTCTGATCTACGAATCTGATGCTTTACATTTTTTACTTTTTCAAACGCATTCAGAAGGACGAATTGATTGATGATATAGACTTTATTTTTTCTAATAACCTGATCTGAAAGTGCAACACTTTATTTAGAATATTTTGACTTACCTCTGTTTTGAGGTGAGCCGAGACTAGCAGTTCCACCAAGTTCATCAGAGAAGACAGGATTATACTGATGATTGGTGATCTGGTTGAGTTTAAATCCGGGATATGAGCGGGGTTAGTAGGGGGAGGGGGGTGTGAGTTGAAGGATTTTAAGGAAGGGTATGGAGGAGTTTCGAAAAGGCTGGGAATACTACCTTTGTTTTGAAGATGTAAGTACGATGAATTGGCGATGATTTCTGGGAGCGCCCAGCCGAGATGGCCTGCATGAGTTTTTGATGGACTTCTGCAAGTTTCCATCGAGCTTGAGAAAGGGGTTTTGATATCTGTGGAGCCTTGGGGGCTGCCAGAGTTTGTAAGTAATGAGGCAGTTGAAGCTGTAAACGGGGGCATGAAAAGGAGGAGTTGGGGGCGTCATTAAGTTTTGGGATCATTGAGAAGCTAAATGTTGGATCTGAGGATCTGCGGATCTGAGGATCGACTTGCTTCTTTGAAAGGTAAAGGTTTTTTGTAAGACGGTAAGTGCTCCCCACTACAGTTAGCGCATTTAGGAGTGCTGTTCGCGTTAGGACATGGCTTCATTTCAGTGTGAACCTCCAAGGAACCGCAACGCCTGCAGCGAGCACAAGATAGACAGTGAATGCTAATGTGTCCAAATCTAAGGCATTTTATGAACATTTTAGGTACCGGGTTGTAGAGGTTAACGGGAAAGGAGGCCATGTAAATGGAGGTCCTTTCTGAAAGAGCCGTGCCCTCGAAATTAATCGAGATCGAGTTAGAAGGGATAATTTTAGTTTCCTATGTGGCAGGATCTATGCTTTTGGTCTTGCCACTCAAGCAGCCAAGCACCTTAAGGTTCTTGATTATTTCTGATTCTGAAATTTTATGGGATACGCCATGGATTACACCCTGGCACGTCACAAAGCGGGAGGGGAAAAGAGTAATAAGCCCTTCTATTTCCTTGGGGATTTCTTCCAAGAGGACGTTTGCTGCTTGCGGAGTTTTTGCCATGACTCTCAACTTGCTGAAGCAGCTGCTATGGACATCGTTGATTAGGCCTAAAAAGTGCTTCTTAGACTACGATGTGAAATTCATTTTCCTCCTTGTTCATAAGGAACATTAGAGAGTTCGCGCCTTTTTTAACGTCTTCAGTAAGATAATCTAACAGGTGATTTGTTGACTCTAAAGGCCCTCCCCCCTTTTCTCTTTGATTCTCATTGCTAGAGGCCATACCTCAGCAATGTTCAAAAAGTAATATCAATTAAAGGGATAAGCGGGGCAAACACCACGCGAAAGATCGAGCACGTGGCTTGCACTCTAAAAATGACCGACACTGGCCAGTGACCTTACGATACTTACCACACGTGGGGATAATTGTAGCTCCGTGCGCAAAGCGACCAGGGCCAATCACACCTTCAAAAGTAAGTACACTTGTAATATATTTACTAAGGATCAGTACACGCGACGGCGGGTGTCTCAACTGTGACCTGACAGCGAGTGACCATCAGTTCATAAAGTTTGGGGTTGGGTCAAACTCTGAGGGAAGAAGGAAATATGTGGGCTCTGCAAAGACCTGTGGGTGGAACGTCGCAAAGCTTAATGGCTCGGCAGTTATTGAATCGCTGGCCAGAGTGGGTGACTTCACTGGCGAGGCTGTGCGCCCCATAAAAGCAACCAGGAAAACGGGTGAAGGCATAGTCGAACAGATTATGTGTTTGATCAAGCGGACATGCGATATGTCGATGCCTAAAAGGTCGAGACACAGACATACTGAGAGACACTACTGGTGGAACAATGAAATTACAGATCTTCGCAGACAGGCCTTGTCGATGCGGAGGAACGCGCAACGTAAGCGAGTGCGTAATGTTGCTGGTGTCGCTGAGGCCAGTTATGTAGCGGTCAAGAAAGCACTAACTAATGCTATAAAAACCAGTAAGAGGCAGGGATGGGTCTCGCTCCTTAAGGAGGTGGACAGGGACGTTTAGGGTCGCGGATACAATATTTTCTCCCGCTGCCTTGGTTCTCGTGTACCAGTTCCTCTGAGGCATTAAGTGACCATGAAGGCAATCGTGGATGCTTTCTTTCCGGAAAATTCGGAAACAGTTTGTGTCCCGATACCGGTAGTGGCAACTGAAGTCCAACTCTTTAATAACGATGAATTGCGCATCGCGGTTTCTTCTTTGGGCAATTGAAAGGCGCCAGGTCCAGATGGAATTCCTGTCGAAGTATTTAAGTTAGTTTTGAGTGGATATCCATCCGTTTTACTAAATATGTATAATGTATTTATGCATTTTTGCTGAAAGATGGAAGATGCAGAGGTTGGTTCTACTGTACAAGTATAAGGGCCCGCACATCACTCCCTCGTCATTCGGACCATTATGCATGTTGAACAAAGCAGGCAAGATTTTTAAGGAGCTTATTTGAGCTCGTCTACGGAATGCTATAGCGGAATCAGGTGGACTATCGAAAAACCAGCATGGGTTCTGCACAAACCACTCCACATAGAGAAGTCATAACGACAACTCAAAGGGCTTGAACATCTTTCACTCAGCGAGGTGGGTTGACATACTGGATGCACTTGAGCATCGATTCGGGGTGCCGGCGTTTCTGCGAAGCGTGATTAGTGATTACCTCGATGACAGGATTCTGTTGTATGAGACCAGTGTGTGGCTCAGGGGTCTGCACTTGGACCTGATTTGTGGAACATAGTATATAATGGTGTGTTGGAAATTGCTCTACCTCAGTGGGCCAAACTGATCGGCTTTGCGGACGATCTTGCGGCCATGATATTGGCAAGGAATACAGAGCAAGCTCAAAGAAGAGAAGCATATGTTATCGGTCTTGTCAACAATTGTATGGAAGAACATGGTCTTTCATTAGCTGCCAGTAAGATGGAAGTTGTGGTTCTGACGAGACACAGATACTATGGGGATATTATCAGGTTTGACATAACAGGAGAAACTGTTGTTGCTGCGCCAGTCGCCCGTTACCTAGGAGAACATGTGGATAAGAAGCTCACGCACTGGTCTTATATCATGAAGGCAGCTGATAAAGCTAGCACATTGGTAGCGAAACTATCCAGGCAGATGCCTAATATCCAAGGACCCAGAGCAAGCAAGAGAAAGATTCTTATGAGTGTGGCTCACTCGATCATGCTCTATACAGCGGAGATCTGCGCTAATGCGCTGAATATCCAGAAGTACAGGGAGCGAATGGTTTCGGTGCAGCGACGTTGTGCCATGCGTATAGCAAGTTCCTATCGCACCGTTTCAGCTTCAGCAGTAATGGTTGTGGCGGGAGTTATACCGATTTTTCTTCTCGCCATGGAGAGGAAACGAGTTTATGAGAGAAACCAACTGGAGGAAGATCGAGAAGAAATCAGAGTTCAGGAGAGAACCAGATTACTTGCAGAATGGCAGCAATTCGGTTCGGAAGAAGACATGGGGAGATGAACTTTCACCTTACCCAGTTTCTCACGGGACATGGGCACTTTAACGCCTACCTATATTTTATGAATAGGAAGGAAAATGAGCTCTGTGATTACTGTCCCACGGAAATCGATAATGCAGAGCACACATTCTATGAATATGCCAGGTGGGCGCATAAGAAGCACGACTTGGAGATTACTCTTGGACATGCGTTCACTTCTGAGAACACAATAACAACGATGCTGCATAATCAAGAAGACTGGGAGTCAGTGGCTTCTTATGTCGAATCTATTTTACGACGAAAGAAAAAAGAAGAGCAAGAGAGGATGCGTAGCGATCAACAATCATGGTTGCACAGTTTATTGGCCTTATCTCCATGTTCCTGAAGTAATGCGAAAGCAGATGCCGGGAACATAAGTTAGCGGAAGGAGGGGTTTGAGTCAGTAAGAATCTGATACTACCCATACTAAGAATTGTCTACCTTGTTGTAGACGATTACTAGTATGGGTGTCTTATACAAGATTTCCCCTTCTATAAAGAAAAATAATATCTCTTGCCTTTGTTGGTTGGACTAATATAGAGTCTCGTTTTAACCGACTGGGCTAATAACATGTCTTGCCTTTGTTTGTTGGACTGATTTATAGTCTTGTCTTAACCGACTGGACTAATAACATGCCTTGCCTTTGTTGGTTGGACTGAACTATAGTATTTTCTTAAGGGCAGTCGCATTACATTGCGTTTAGTAGATGGGCTGGCTTTGTCTTTCATAATTGGACTAATTGTACAGTCTTGTATTCATTGGCTGAACTGTCTTCCACCTTTAATATTTCGAACAGTATTTACATTGCCAGGACAGCGCCATTTTGTTACCCTTATTAGCCCTTATTAGGGACATTAGATTCGTTTGTGGTAATATTTTCCACGTTCAGCCCCACCTATCTCGAAAACTTTTGATTTTTTGGACTAGTACCCATTAGGATTTTTTGATCAGCAGGCTTTGAACTATTATATTGCAATTTCAGCCAATTTGACCAGGAGCGGATTTAATGTAAATTATGCGTGTTTCTTCGTTAAATACTAGAAGAAATGTAACAAAATTATTTAATTATTTAACAAAAAGTAGCATAGGATACCAACTTCAGAAAAAAAACATCTCAATAATTCTTTTGTTTTGGCACGTTTCGATTAGACCCGGAAGTATGTACATACATCGAAACGTGCTAAGTTTCTTAAGAATTGAAGAGGTGTGATTACGTAATAAAACATATTAATAACTTTCATTTCAAAACGACACTTACTCCTCCCCCAACAGGGCCCCAAATGTGAGCAAAAAATCAAAAGAACTATTGGACAATTTCAATTGCCCACTTGACTTCATAAGCAATTTGTAATTGTTTATATATATGTTACTTATTCAAACTTTTTTTTCCCGAAAAATCTGATTTTCTGTATTAAATGTTATAGTTAGTCATTGTTTGGATAGAACAATTTTCAAAAAATATGTGATTATTTAAAACTTGAAGTATTGTTTAATTTTAAAATAATAAAAAAGTGAACCGGATATGTCCACTTTTTTCTCAAGTTGGTATGCTATGCTATTCTTTGTTAAATAATTATATAATTTTTAACATTTTTTCTAAGTTTTAACAAATTTCTACTTGTTTAAAAAATGTGTATTTGCTTAAGTAGTTATCTTTTGAAAATTTTGAAAAATATTATAAAATAGAACCCACACGCCTTTTTTGACTCCGAGGAGTAGTAAAATCTGGTTAAAGCTTTATGTCATTATTCATACA
The DNA here is from genome assembly GCA_010014905.2 of Druon quercuslanigerum. Classification (NCBI taxonomy): domain Eukaryota; kingdom Metazoa; phylum Arthropoda; class Insecta; order Hymenoptera; family Cynipidae; genus Druon; species Druon quercuslanigerum. The sequence goes on from JAAAKG020146170.1 coordinate 7,758, forward strand.
ATTAATTTTTTTTCCTTTAAATTTCCTTTAAATTGAGTATGGATGGTTAACGAATAAAAATTGTTTAAACAATGAAATTACATTTTTAACCGAATTTTCTTTCTCGAAATAAGGCAATATTATGTTTAGTTCTGGAAATACAATTTTATAACTATTTCAAAAAAGTAATTGTTTAAACAGTTGAAAAACGGTTAATATATTCTTTTTATACACTACACAGTTAGATAAATAATTGTATGTATTCTATTTAAATATTATTTTTCAAAGTTATTGAAAAAACTGTTTAACCAAATAAAAATTGCTTAAACAAATAGTATAAGGATTCCTTTCTCGAAAAATGAAAATCCTCTCAACACATTTAAAGAAAAGAATAAGTTGATTCAACAAAACAGTTTATATAACCTACTTTGTTGGTTGAAACTAAAAAATTTGGTCAGATCAAATAGACCTTTGGTTATATTTATATTATTTATTTGAGTATGTTTAGGTGCTTCCACCAAGTAAATGTGTTGAGCGGAATATAATATTCATTAGAAAATGATTTGATTAAAGTTCCAGACAATTTGGCTGATTTAACTGAACATTACCATTAACTACACTAAACATACTGATAGCCAGTTTGCACGACGAAAAGTGTCGGAAAGATTGTGCATCGTGCCGTGAGTTTATGAAAAAATGAGTGCTACGAACACCTGGACACTCGCAGTGTCAGATGTATGGCAAAACTGGGGTCTGCAATAATATGCAAAACATTTTGAATGTTAATATAACTTTTAGTTCGCAGGGTGCAGTTTAGTTCACCAGTGCAGGCAATATAACCTCAAAATTCATAATGACCATCATTGATGAAAGAATCCCAAACAAGTGTATAGAAAAATCCTTTATATCTTTGGCGAAAGTTCGGTTTTCTGATTCTGCATGTGATTCTTATCCAAAGTTTTAATTAATGAGATTGTTGATTGTTGATCCAACTGAAATATTTGGTTGAATCAACCAAATATTTGATTGAACATATAGCACTGTATTTATTTTTTTGATATTACAAAATTTCTGTTGAATCAACCAAACTTTTTTTTGAGTGAATCTTTCATTTTTTATACAAAATATCGTCCGAGACAAAAGGGTGAGGCACTATCTCGACTTTTGTACGTTTTCAATATTCGTCTCCGGCTCGCGCTACGCTCTCTCTCACGAAGTGTACTGAAGACATACTCTTGTCGGAAAAGTCCCTCTTCACCCCATATAGGTGCATATAATACGATTTAATGATTATTCACATTAATAAATCATGATTAGCGGTAGTTGATCGAAGGTGTGAAAAAAACGACCATGTACTATCTACCCGCTCAAATTCTTATACATGTCACTCAATAATCATGTTTGTTTGTGATGATTATAATAATAAATTTGCATGACCTCATGTAATAAATAAAGAAGTACTAAGAAGGCTAACCTTGTAGGACAATAATGATTCTCTGTAGGTTTTTTTAAAAAAACAAGAAAATATGCACAAAAATAAACAAAAATAAAATACGCAAAAAATAAAAACAGAAGAAAAATATACTTCGCATGAGCCATTTTTAAAGTGAATGCTTCTGGAGAAGCACGAGGTGAAAAATTAATGCATGCATAGATTCTAATGTACCTATCGTTTCATTCCTATTACTCTGGACTTGACAATTTCGAGTTACTCACCTTCCCGCTGTTTATGAAAAACAACGGATTTGTCAATTAATTCTTAAATTGGCTAGTATTAGCATAAAAATTTGTTTTTCTAATTTTACGACATAGACCATTTATGACAATAGTAAGGTCGGTGTCAAAAGTACGCGACCCACACTTTGAACGCTCACCACTCGTTTAAGAAAATCGCAGAAAGTTCTAGACAGGTAGACGTGAAAACGAGGTCTTGGAGGCACTTTTTTTAAGGCTGCGATTTTCGATACTTCCTAAAATAAGCTTAAGGTCTTAAAATTTTTTTTAAATTCACAGACTCTCCTTAAGGTGTCTAGAATGCAACGCTGTTTTGAAAATTTCGGAATATCAAATTGTTTCCTAATGACAGACCGTTTTCCGCAAAATCTTATCATGGACTGAAATAATGATAGGGAATTGGTTTATGGCTTGAAATACGATCGATATTTCGCGAAATAATCCTTTAAGAATATTTCACGATTTAAGGCGACTAGGCGCCGTAGGAAAAGTGTTAGAAAAAAGTATATATGTTACAACAATAGGTACCTCAGGAGGAAGGGGATAACGGCTCGCCCACAGTTTAATAATTGGGAGGGGAAAAGACAGGGAGGTCGGTATCCCCTTCCTCCTGAGGTACCTATTGTTATTGTTATTGTTTTTTCTAACACTTTTTCTACGGCGCCTATTCGCCTTAAATCGTGAAATATTCTTAAAGGACTATTTCGCGAAATATCGATCATATTTCGCTTTTTTAAAGTGTACTTCAAGCAAGTTGAACAATTGCACATTTTAGGCCATAAACCTCCCATAAAACTCCCTATCATTATTTCTGTCCAAGAAAATATCGAAGTATCGAAAACGACGGCCAGCTGTGCGTGGCCCGGTATCGAGTGGCGCGTCAGGAAAACGTCAAAGCGAGGTCCCCCCCCCCCCCCCCCTCTTATAAATAGAGGAGCAGGCAGAAAAGGAGGCTCTTGGGGTATTGATAAGCGAGGTCAGAGGATTGAGGGAGGAAGTAAGGGGAGCTATGGAGCAGATGGAAGGTACGAGGGAGGACCTGAGGGTAAGAGATAATAGACGGGAAAAGGAGATAAAAGAGCTAAGGGAGAAAGTAGAAGGATTGCAGAGGGAAGTGGTGTCGGTAAGTAAGGAAAAAGATGATAAAATGAAGCAGATGGAAGAAGAGATCAGCGGGGTGACACGATTTTCGCTTTTGCATTGGAGGCGCGTGTCAGTTTTGTGAAGAGCGGCGAGTCGTGAAACATTGGCGCC